>VRLP01008007.1:0-18774 GCA_009660295.1 Lophius piscatorius
GCCTGAGACAAAGCAAACAGACTTTAAGTGTTCATTACAAGCTTTGTAATTCAGGACAACATCAGGTGGCAGGTAACAGGTTCATGCCAGGATTTAAAAAAAAGGTATCTTCCCAACACATCTATGTATTACATAACACCGCTAGATACACTGTAAAACTTTGATTCAAATTTACACTAAAATCTGAGCAGTTTAGAACTGTAGTAATGTTGTATATTTGTAAAGCAGAGTACATGTTTACTTAAAACACAATGCATTGCAACCTGGGAAAAATAGTATGTTTTATTATTAACACAAAAGATCTGCATGACTTTTGGGAATATATATATATATAAAATTTTTGCCCTTTAATGTCCTTTTTAACTGTTTTGTTCAACACTTATTGAGTCTTTTATTGAGAACTGTTCACCACTAGACTGAACCTGTTAATAATGCTATATATATATATATATATATATATATATATATATATATATATGCTAAAGAGTAAAGGGCCATGTATGGAGCTCAGGGGAACACCTCATTTCAAAGGGTCCAATGAGGAGGAGGCATTAACCCTGGCTATTGTGAAAGTCCAATGTGGTAAGTAGGATTTTTTGGGGGGGCGTATTACATATTACTCTCTTACTAAAGAGAATTGTGTTACTTCATCCAGAAAAAATCGGGTCATAAGGGTCAAATGGTTTTCTAAAACATACTTTATCAGAGGGTTGAGCTAAACGTGACTATTTTCCACGAAACACAACATTTGATCATTAAATTGTTTGTTTGATTTATTTATTTTATTTACTGTTTCAAAACATTCTTAACCAAACTATTTGTCATTTTATGGTAGATTTGGATTTTTGTAAAGTATTAAATTAAAAAGCGCCCCCAAAGATATAAAATATGCAAAGAAATTAAAGAACATTAAAGGGTTTTAATTGAGAGACATCTCAATATATCTCTGGAGAGATATTTCACCAAACTTCCAGGCTTTATGCTAAACTCAGCTAGCAGAATGAACACTACTGTTGTGGCCTCTACATAAACAAACAAAATGTAGAACTGTTCCTTTAAACATGGCAATAACTGTCTCTATCGCAAAACCACTGCCTGTTCATTGACATAATTACTGCTTGTTAATTTCCTTCAAGTCTCAAAGGATGTTTTTTTTGTCAATTTTAAGTCGTAGCCATATTTGAATGTTTAAATATTTGTTTTGTCCAGTGTCATTCATGATCCATCTGCACTTACATTCTGGAGTAAGAGTAGGAAGGATGGTGTTAAACCTAGAAGAGTGGATTTATTTTAATTAAAACAAACCCTGCCTGTGTGGTACCGACATCATCTGTATTTGGAGAAAAACTGTGTTTTATTTGTTGATGTTGATGTTTTGTTGCTGGTGCCTGATGTTTCTGCAGTAGTACAGATGGAAAAGAAGACTCAGGAGAGCTGGACTTCAGTACTTTATTAAAAAAGAGGTATGTTATCAAACAGTTATGGTAATAGTAGGTGTTCATAATCATTTATTCATTTATTGAGTTTAATTTATAACCCTCTTTCTCTCATTCTCTATGGATCCTCCTTTGCCTTCAGAGAGTAAGTCTGTGATCTAATTTTTCTAATATGTACTGAAAGAAGCCAGAACGTTACTTTATAAGGCACATTGATGAGCTAACACAACGATAAGATAACTTTGTGTTCACATTTGGCTTCCTTGTGAGTTTGCAAAAGCTTCAGTCATAAAAATTAAACTGGAATACCTACGTGTGCGGCCATATAAGGCCTGATCACCTTATCTTATTTCACTCTTATTATCACATTCTTCCAATTCTGTATTAATCCTGTGATCATCAATGCTGCATTTCCCCACTCATACGTTTTCAGTAATACGTATGAAGCAGAATGTCTGTTATTCTTCAGTGAGACTTCATTGACATTTTTTCTAAGGTCCCGTTCCCTTTTACTTACATTCCTTCCTAAAATATTAAATCAAGTCTGTTTATCATAAAACATTAACAGTTACTTATCGTCACCTTGCTTGCTTCTCTGATTAACATTCATTTGATATTTCCTATATTTCTAATATTCTGACTGTTTTGCCGTTGAATGTTGTGTTTTAATTTGTCTGGTTTGTTTTGTCACATTTGCATCATCTTGGGTTCAACCTCTGAATCTGAATGAGCAGCAGTTTAAAATCCTCAAGTCGGTAAGAGACTGCTGACCTGCCGTCTGTGTATCGTCAAACATTGTTGTGCATGCTTCTATATCTGTCAGCATTGATGCGTTCAAAATCACTTCTTTATCTATTTACAAATTTAATGAAAGTTTTACTGCTTTATTTCATAGTAAACATCTAAGACATACCAGAAAAAAGAAAGAACCACTGCTAACTGCAGTTTGGGCTGTAACTTCCTTTCAATCAAGTCAAAAATCACAACTGAGATCTTTTGAGTTTGAGTTCAGGTGAAATAAATTTGAGGGCCAGTCTCTCTCTTTGAGAATTTGAATCAACAATTCAAATTTGAGTTTTATCCTGGTTGAGTTGTAAAAAATTCTGATACATTCAGCAGTATCATCGGCGTATCAATAAAGATACATAATCCTCCTGCTACATTAAGAACACTAACATTGTTCATTGGTCTCAAACCACCAGAAATCAATAATAATGGTTATATACTCTTATCTCATGGCCACATAAGTGCACAAAAATATTAAACACATCAGGGTACAGTCACACTATATTCAATTGCATTAAATAAATTCAGTAGAATAGTAACATTGCTGCTTTCCCACTTGTAATTGAAACTAACCCAATAGTATCGTCCACGACACTAAAGCTATATCCCCAAAAAGCCGCTAATCCCCTGCGTTGTAAATCAATCCCCCCGATTGAATATTAATTGTGAAGTTATTACCAAAAAACTGTGTTTGTGAACTCTGATTTCCTTTATTGATTCATATTTACCAAATATTGGACTAAATAGGACTAACGTTTGAGAAATTATGGGCCGAAAACATGTGAATCAAAAGCTCCCCTCAGTGTAAGAAATATAAAACTGACCTTTCCTAAAATTAATCCAGTTCTGCATAACACTAAGGTTTATGCGGGTATCAAATTCGAAAATGAGCCATGAGAAAGTTTGTGAGTTATGTGTGAAAAACAGTGTTTTTTCGTAAAACAAAACTCCTCCTAGTATTTAAAATTTGAACTACAAGACTAAAATATGATGCAAGATAGATCTTCTCGAGTCGGTTCATATGCACCAAATTTGGTTGAGAAATTATATGATATATATACAACTGACGCTTCCCAAAATAAACCCAGTTCTTCCTTGCATTAAGGCCTTTGTGGGTATAAAATTTGAAAATGATCCATGAAATCGCTTTTCAGTTATCGTGTTAACACGAAGGATCTAGGTGGCGGACCCAGTCGCGATGATGATTCCATAATATCCCCAACTGTTTTCGTGGATTTAAATCTCCCTGATCTTTGAGGAATGTTATTATAAATTAAAGGTCCTAAAATGTATCCTAGTGGTACTGCCTATGAAAACATCAAATTGTGGTAGAGAAGTGGTCATCTAAGCTGGGAAAGGGAAGCTTCGACCATCATCAGCTTGTATTCCCTGTTATCCCTCAGCTTCTTTTCTAAAATGCTGACATGAACAACAATTTGTCTTATTTTGTATTCATGTAGACAACATTATTAACCTCATGACAGAAATTGGTAAACAATGTATGGAGTTGTCATCAGGATCAGAACATGCAGGATATTCATTTATTAAAGGTGGATAACGGTGAATAAAATAAGTCAAGTGAGCAGTAAGTTGACAATCTCAAAGGAACCTGTGTTGTGTGGCTGGTTTTAATTTCTTCCTCCGGTTGGTTTCATGTCTTAGAAATGTGCATACGAACGCAGAGCCCGACCTGGACGTGTGGAACATTCTCAGGAAGGCTCCTGCTTCTGAATATCAGAAGATTGCCTTTCAGTATGGGATTACTGACCTGAGAGGCATGCTCAAGAGACTGAAGAAGATAAAGAAAGAAGAGAAGAAAAGTGAAGGTGTGTGCAGACTTTCTGAAAGGCTGATTAGGATCTGCAAAAATACTTGAAGAAAGACTCAATTTAACTGACTATTATATACCAAACTTCTCTGGAACTCAGCGTTCTTGAAAAAGCTGGACCCTGCTTACCAAGTGACAAAGGGACATAAAATAAAAATAACCATTGAGGTAGCCAATCCAGATGCTGAGGTGAAATGGCTCAAGAATGGACAAGAGCTACATCCATCTGGAAGGTCAGAATGTAGAAGACAGAAACATATTACCTCAGCTAGAAAGACAAACTTTGTTCCATGCCTTAATTGTTCCTGTTTTTTTTCCCCTCTACTACCACCAACAAATGGATGAACTCCAATCCTTGATCTTCAAATATATTACTAGCAAGTAAGTATGTGTGCTATTTAGGATTTCACAAAAAAAGTGGTCTTCTCCCAAAACTATTCCAGCTGTGTGAACCCTTCAATGTCCTGCTCAACTGTTTGGTTGAGCAAACTTTGAATCACTATTTCTTATTTAAAAGATGTGTACCATGTTACTGAACCTGTTAATAATATGACCCAATGATGGTAAATGTATGTGCTATAGCCTAAGGGACCAAGGATGGAGCCCTGGGGGACACCATAGACCGAAGAGTCCACTGAGGACCAAACATCAACCATGGCTTTTGAGAAAGTCTTAATTGATAAGCATTTTTTAAGCAGAATGATGTAATTTCAAACAACCAAAAAAAGTCTAATTAGTGTCAAATAGTTTACAATGAACGTTATTTTGCCAAAAGGTTGAACTTTTCTAATTAAAACTGACTATTTTTCATGAAAAACAAAATATCATCATGAAATAATTTTAATTAATAGTAATATTCAGATTTTTTCATATTTTACAAGCCATTTGCTTTTTAATGCTAAATTTAGAGTGTCTAAGAAAATGAATAATGAAATAAAACATGCAAAGAAATAATGAGGACATTAAAGGGTTAAATTGTGTTCAAAAAAAAATGTACACATGCAATCCAAAATGTTTTGTAACGAATAAAATACTGTAAATTTATAATTCTAAACTTTAAAACCTTTTACATTCCCTTGTGAAGGTACATCTTTGAGAGCGTCGGCAACATGCGCTACCTCACCATCAACAACTGCTCCTTGTCCGATGATGCGGCATATTGCTGTGTGGTGGGGGAGGAAAAATGCACCACTGAGCTCTTTGTTAAAGGTATTTAAAGGCATTTATGACTAATTGATTTAGAATAGATATGTTCTAGAGTTGCAGGACAATCTTATCTGTTTTTCCTGCAGAGCCTCCGGTCCAGATTGTGAAAAATCTGGAGGATCAGATGGTCATGAAGGGTGAGCGGGTGGAATTGGAGTGTGAAGTCTCAGAGGAGGGCGCCAATGTTAAATGGTGAGAAATGTCCTTTACACTCAGAAATCAAATGAAATGTCCAACTTTAATTTACCTGCTGCTATAATGTCATCACCCAAGTCTAACCATACAAAGCAAACTAAAAAAGAAAGGTAAAGAGCATAAGGTGATCGTTGTCAATCGTGTCATATGTAAAGAGTAAATGAGTGAGAAATGGATCGAAAACAGCAGGCTGCAAGTTAACTGTCACTAAATCAACCAAAACAAATGGAAATAAAGTATTTCTGTGAAGCAGATTTTCCGCCATCGGGGTTCAGTTCAGTGAAACCTTACAGATGGCATTTAAATTTGTCATGTCCTCAGTCAGAGCTCTGTGTCTGAGACAGACTGAGCTACCCCTGCAAGTTGTAAATTATCACCTCAATGTTAAGGTCACATCAGCATTTGCGTATGATCCGTGTAACCTTTCCATGAAGGAAAAGGTTGCTGCAAATGTGCGAAGGCCATTAATTTAAGTCCAGAGTTATTTTCTTGGAGCAGTGGTCAAAGATCATCATCGCGGGTAAAAAGTCTCAAAAGAGCAACTGAGAGAAAATCATCATTAGTGTCAGGATTCAAAGTCCACAATTAATCATCTAGTGTAATAACTTTTATAAAATTTGCATACCACTTGTCTAGAATATTAAAATGATTGTTCCAGCTAAGTGTTTGATTTTGGGTTTTTTTAACCTGGAGCCTGTCTGTGTTGAGTCTGCATGTTCTCTGTGGTTTTGTATGGTTTCCAGCCCGGTACTCCACCTTCTTCCCACAGACCATTTAGACCAACTAGGGGACCATCCAAACTAGGGGACCATCAAAACTAGGGGTCCCCTAGCTTTAGACTGAGTCTAAATGGTCCATTGTCAAAGTGTGTGTGAATGGTCGTCTGTCTCTATTTGTTGTCCCAGTGATGAGCTGGTGATTAGACAGGGTGTACCCTGCCTCCCAACCACTTTCAACTGGGATTGGTTCCGGCCACCACCACCTCCCACAGCCCCACTTGTGACTCTGGGCAGGATAAGTAGTGACAGAAAACTATAGGTCCACACTAACCTCCCCACAGCGAGCGTATTTCCCCAAAAAGCCCCCAATCCCCTACATTGTACCGGCAATCCCCCTCATTAAACTTCAAAAATAAATTGTGGAATTATGTCAGTAAAACAGTGTTTTTCATTAAAAAAGGTCCCTCTTGAGAGTAAAATATGAATGGTTAAAGTAAATATATTATATATATATATATATATATATATATAATATATTTTAGTCATATTCTCCGTCATTGAACAGTCCAGAAGAACCTGAAGGGTCTTTTCACTCGATATGGCATGCATCCCTTGATTTTGGTGTATTAAGGACGATCTTCATCAAAACGTTTTACTTTATCCTGTTGTTGTGGAGTCCCCCAGGGTTTTCTATGTCAAAAGAATTGATATCTTGGTTTCTTTGAAGAAATAAAGTTTTTGACCATGAAAAATAGGGGCGAGGGTTATGAAGGGTCCGCTTATCTGAAGTTGGTAGGTGGTTCGATCTTTACAAAATAGATCTCTAATCGATTCATGCACCATATTTGGAAGAAATCAGACCAATGGCTGAGAAATTATGACCCGAAATCAACCCAGTGCTTCCTCGCACTAATGGTAAAAAAAAAAATTTAAATTTTTGATATAAATCTAACATTTTTGGAGTTATCGTATTAACAAGAAGGATCTGCAGGGGCGGAGGAGGAGGTGGCAGCGATGTAAATTTAATCATTTCCACAACTGTTCGGGTTATAATGAATCTGTTTAAAGCAATGCTCAATCGTTAAGGTCTTTTAACTGGTTCTCTTAGCTCCCACTTAAAACTCGCTATCTTCACTCATCACAAAACCAAAAGGTGGATTTTCCATCTTGTAAAAACAAGTCTTACATTGGGAGATCAAAACTACATGTCATTGAAAGCCAAGGATAGATATACAACCTTGGAGTTCAAATTACATTTTTTTCTTTTTATTTAATTAGTTTTCAGATATTAACTAAACTTTAAAATAAGTTTTAGCCAGTTTTTAAGTGTGATTCAAATGGTTACTTTGAATTTCTGGGCAGGGAGAAAGATGGTGTAGAACTGACCAGAGATGAGTCTTTTAAGTATCGCTTCAAGAAGGATGGTTGCAAACACGTCCTGATCATCAATGAGGCCATAAAGGAAGACTGTGGACACTACAAGGTCAAAACCAATGGAGGGGAGTCCATGGCTGAACTTCTGGTGCAGGGTGAGTGTCAGTGGGAGCCACTTTTGTCACTTCGTGGGCCCATTCTCATACCTGAGCAATAGTTGGGAGGTCTTGCCTCTCCTGGAATGCTGTCTGTCTTAAGGGTCCTATGTCTTTTGCCATTGCCTACATCTTTCTGCCAAGGTCGCTGCAGTGATGTACTGTACGTCAACATGCCAGCTAAAGATAGACCATGTGGACCGTATTTCACCTGAAGGGTGCGGGTTTTCACAAATAATCCACACTTTGTTGTCAGTGTTGTTGTTGTTGTTGTCATGATTTAATGCACCTTTTATCAGCAGCTGCAATTTCATCACATGTAACCGAGAGTAAACTAACTTCAACAGTTTATCGCAAATGATACCAAAACTATGTTGGTCGTTATGCAGACATTTTAAATGCTATACTTTTGTGATACTACAACAACCTTGTCTTTCTTTCACCTCATATATTAAGAGTTAACCCTTTAATGCCCTTTTATATATATATGTGTCTTATTTCGATATTGATCTAATATCGTCGACACTCTCACTTTAACATACATTGACAAATGGTTTGGTCAAGCATATTTTTAAACAATAAAAAAATCTGAATATACCATTAAATAGAACTATTTTGTGATAAAATTTTGCTTTTCAAGGAATCCTTTTCAGTTTTTAATTACATTAGTTAAACTTTTTGGCAAAAAATTAAAAAAACTATTGGACAATTATTAGACTTTTTTTGGGGGTTTTATGATGTTACATAATTCTGTTCAGTAACTCCTCAAATGTTTTAATATGCCAAAAAAAAAATCAGACCTTTCAAATCAGACATTCCCAATAGCCAGGGTGGATTTCTGCTCCTCAGTCGACCCTAGGACCTGCTGTATCTCCCAGGTCTTCATGTTCATCCCTCACTCTTAAGTACACACATGCTGTTATTTGGTCATGTTATAAACCGGTTCAATTATTAAAAAGTCAGTGACTCAAAGTGTGCTCAACCAAACATTGAGCAGGACATTGAATGTGCAAAGATTTGTTGTTAGGTCTTAATTTAACTTCTCACACTTTTTTTTGGTTTTATTGCTACCAAGCAACCACTTCTTTGCACCGTTATGTCCACAGAAGAAGTATTCATTTTGAACCTAGGAAACTCCAACAAACCCAAAAAAACCAAAAACGTATTTTATTTGGAAAACCGTAGACAACCTGAATACAAATTTTCTTTTTTCTTCCTTCTCAACTCATCCCAACAAAACTCATTCAAAATGAGCTCACCAATAAAAGTCTTGTCTGTTCCTCTTAACCCTAGTTTGGCATTTCTCTTATAATAACTAAGAATACGCCGCCGTCCCCAACAACATGGGTAATAGTCCCTCAATCCCTTGCATTGTACAAACGATCGCCCTGATTGAACTTCTTAAATGAACTGTGAAGTTATGGCTCCAAAATCTCCCCCTAGTGAGTTAAATATGAAGTATTAGAGAAAGGCACAGATAGATCGCCTTGAGTCGATTCACATGCACCAAATTTGAAATAAACTGGGCCAACAGTTGAAGAATTATGAACCTAAGACTTTTGGAGACAAAGCTCCCTCTAGTGTTCTCTCTCACACTTAGCCTTATGTGGGTATAGAATTTGAAAATGATCCATGACATAGTTTCTGAGCCATCACGTTAACACGAAGGATCTGCTGCAGCGAGTCCAGAACATCCCCGACTTTTCGGGGACATCATAATCTGGCTTACATGCTGAATTTCTACACTGCTGATGGTCTTTCATGTTGCATCATCAAATCTCAAATAAGAAACATAGCCTCAACATTACTTTGTAATTTACGATTGTTACCTCGAAGTCATTGCGTGCAGAACTTTGTTTCAGTCCAGTTAAATGTATCTCTTGGCCTGCTCCAGTAATTGAAACCTGAACCTGCCATCATGCGGCACGAATCCACACGTCTGCAGCATAACTCCCATTAGAACTCAATTCTCTGTTTTATTTGCCGTCCTTGGCAGTGAGCTGACGTGAAACTCTGGTAACCTTTACAAGGCGTGTTGTGTGAGTTATCCTACCCAGATAACAGTTTTCTTCTGGATAACTTTAATAAGTCTGATGCACGTTATATCTGGTGCTACAAAAGTAATGCCTGAAGCGCTTGCATCTGGTCTTCATATCCTCCCACCTTATTTTCTACCATAAATCCAATTAGCTATTCCCCTTGTGTCTGTTGCTAAGATACAACACACAAAAGCTGCACAAAATAATGAACACCTCACACTCAAACACGTTATTACAATATTATCCTCTCACACAAAAGAGGCATCTGAATTTTTTCCCCCCGTCATATTAGCCCCACACACAATCATCTTATTGCTTTTTATTCCGCCCTCTCATGCAATAGCACCTCTTCAGAAAGTCGAAGGGCCTGGAGAGTTTCCACCCTTCACTTTGAGATTGTATTTTTCTGTATGTGTAGAAAAAGAGCTGGAGGTCTACCAGAGCATTGCAGACCTCACAGTGAAGGCCAAGGATCAGGCGGTCTTCAAATGTGAGGTGTCAGATGAGAACGTGAGGGGAACCTGGTACAAGAATGGTGTCGAAGTAAAAGCTGATGCCAGAGTAAATATCACCCATATTGGCAGGTGAGCAAATGTTGCATTCAATTTGCTGCAAATTCAGATTAACCATGCAATGCAGTTGACGGAATTCTTCACCCTTTTAGGATCCACAAACTGACAATTGATGATGTCAAACCCGACGACGAGGGAGACTACACCTTTGTGCCAGATGGCCACGCTTTCAACCTTTCAGCTAAATTGAATTTCTTGGGTAGTACTGATGTTTTTTATTCTTACACTCAATATAAACATCACTCATAGACCCTCTTTGGACTTGGTTTGGAAATGCTTTTTTGGATGATAGGATCACAAGTGGACAATGAGAAACATTGCTAAATACAAGTGTAAGGAACCTCTGAGAGGCATTGTGGTCCAATCACTCGAACCATTTGACGAGGTGGTACACATATCTTTTGTAGTGTAGATGTTAATGTGTCCAGATGTGTCTCTGACAAGAACGTAGCAATAAAACTGAGGTTCTCCTCTTTGGCTCCAAAACCTGGACAAATCTGACTTTTCACTTATCGGGTATCAGTAATTCCGTAGTTGCTCCCTCTCCCTGAAGTCAAGAGTGTGGGTGTCATCCTTTACAGCACATTATCATTCCAGGCGTACATCAATAATATAACTTGGTCTGCTTATTTCCACCTACACAACTGTCTCCACCCGTGTCTCACACCCAATAGCGCCGCAATCCTCATCAAGGCCCTGGTCACCTAACACATTGATTACTGCAACTCTCTCCTCTCTAGTCTTCTGCTCTGTTGACCTTTTATTTATTTTCAGCCTTTATTGCATGACATGACTGATAACTACACGCAACGCCCTTTGACATTGTAACGGAAGTAACGTAGGCAGCAACGAAATCTGAGCACAAGGGTTAGCTGACACATTCAGAGACACATAATAGACACAGGTGTAAACGGCGATGTGTCTCGCTGTCCGCTTGTCATGCAATCGCCCAAAATGCATTTTAAAACCAAGTCTCAAAAGGATAATTGTCTGTAAAGATAAATTTGAACATTTTTTCTCTCTGTTCCTTGTTTGTTTTAGAGGTGAAGATTGATTACGTGCCACGTCAAGGTACCACAAACGCATTTGCTTGCGTGCAGCTCAGACTATATCGGTTGAAATAAAAGGGTTTGCTTGTTTTTAAGCTTTTCTCACTTTCTAAGATCCTCCTAAAATACATCTGGACTGCGTGGGTCGCACTGCCGAGTCGACCATCGTGGTGGTGGCTGGCAACAAGTTGCGTTTGGATGTCCCTATTACTGGAGACCCAGCTCCCACAGTGGTGTGGACCAAAGCAGAGAAGGTAAAGCAAACAATCAGATTTGTGTTTTTACTCAGCCCGTTACCCATCCTCCATAGGTAAGGTCTGAAAGTGGTTCAACAGCTTTACTAATGCTGTAAAATGTTGGCGTAGAAACAATGCTGCTAACAGGTTAACTCAATGAAGCCCATTAGCGAGCTGATCCTGAGTTAAGGAGAGAGAGAGAGGTCACACGACCTCTCTCTCTCTTTGGCTTTTATCGCTTTGCTCTGCTCAAATGTAGGCTAGGTCTGTAAAACCCGATGGAGAAGAGTGTGAAGGGCTGAAGTCTTCTTGGACCCTGAAGGATGGGGAAGTAAGTGTATATGTCCACTACAAATATATATTCCTGGTTGTAAAATTTTGACTCTGAAATCTAAGTATGCTGACGCCATCATCATCCTGTTTTGGAGGAGTACCTTCTCCCTGACAAAAGTAGAACTATTCTGCTTTTGGCTATAAAAAAGTTGCCAGTGGAGAATCTTACATGTATTTCATGCTATAATCCTGTACATGTGTCAGTGATTGAGTTGTGAAAAGTGAAAGTATTCAGCCATCAAAGCACGATTGCTCGGCTGAAGTGGTTGTGTGATATATTCTTCAGTAAAAGCTTCTTGAGTGGCTACCTAATACTACCAGCTGTATGTGTGCGTTTTGCTTAATTGGCTCAATTTTATGATGACTGACTTATAAGAAAGAAAAAAATTGCATGTGGCATTACCCAGTGTCCCTCCATGTTAATGAGGTAAGAGCATGTTTTAAATCTTCCTATTGAAAGTTACGGTGAATCCTTGTATCACAAAGTTCCATATGTACACTGATAGGCCATAACATCATAACACCTGCCTAATATTCAGGGTGGTTGTGTTAACGCGAGGAAGAACTCGATTCATTTTGGGAACTAAAACCTTTCTGTCACTAAGGGGAGCTTTTCCTCCAAAAGTTTTTGGACCACAATTTTTCAACCGTTGGTCTGATTTAGTTCTAATAGCTCATGTTTTAGAGACTAGCGGGAGCTTTTTTCTGCAAAAACACTGTTTTTCGCACTTAACTTCCTAACGGTTGGTCTGATTTAAATCCATATTTGAATTGCTAGATGAGATTCCCTTGTATATATATATATATATATATATATATATCATAATTTACTCTAATAGTTTTTACTCATTAGGGGGAATGAAAAACACCTTTTTAGGACATAACTTCACATTTAAATTCAATTTGAGATCAGACAGGATGGATTGATTGTACAACGCAGGGGACTGGGGGCTTTTCGGGGATATACACTTGCATCGGGGACGACATAATTATATTGCTGAAAAGTCGAGGATATTATGGAAACCTCATCGCTGCCACATATCCTTCATGTTAACGCGATAACTCACAAACTATTTCCTTGATCATTGTCAAATTTTATAATCCCACAGACTTTAGTGCAAGTTGAACCACAATTTTATTTGAGGAGTTCAATCAGGTAGCTTCAGGGCGTGTCGTCAGGGATGACACGGAGTTAGTATGTCTGTCTTTTGTCACTAAACTGCTCTGCAATGCACTGTGTACTGACACATTCTTTCAGAACCAGCCTTAACTTATTCAGCAACTCATACTACAGTAACTCTTCTCCAGGATCCAACAACACAGGCTAGCTCTCACACCCCCACACCCACCCGCATTAGCTTTTGCCCCTTGTCCTTTTTAAACCACTTTGGTAGGTAATAACCATTGGGGATACTCTGCCTCTGTCGTCCAGCCGTCACACTTGAATGCTGTCAACATTGTCAAAGTTGCTCAGACCCTTACAATGCACCGTTTTCCTTGTTCCAAACACATCAAGATCAAGCTCAAAATAATCACTTGCTGCTTCATATATCCCATAAACAGAAAAGGGCCATTGTAGGGATATAATCAATTTTATTTCGACCAAACCTCTAAATTGGTTCTAATTTTGTGGCTGATCCCTGTATAATTGTATCATGAAGAAGAGCAGCATGTGGCGTTTTCTGGAGATTTGCTTTGAAAAGCAAACATAAATTCAAAGGAATTTACTTCCTGTTATCTCCAGCGAACAACATCCGCCATCATTTCTAACTGTTGGGAAAAAGACTTGTCTACAGCTGCACCTGGAAGACAGTTTTATTGTTCAAATAACTGCAACATTGTATTTTCTTAAATTTTAGAGGTTTCTAGGTCATTTTAGTTAACCATAACTATATTTTCAAAAATTAAATTTGTACATGGACACAACTGACTCATGTCATTCCAGACACTGTCCCGTATCTGGAATGCCTTTGCATGTCGATATTGTGAGTTGTGTTTTATAATCAACATGTCTTGAAATGGATGATATCGTCTAAAGTGTTAATTCTGGTTAGTCAGCATGATGTTAACACGGCTCTATTACATCCACCGTTTAACAGAACTATCAGTTCGGAGTGAGAGGAGAGTCACAAATAGGTTAATATGGTTTTCATTGTGCAGGTCGTCACGGAGGGTGATGGTAGGGTCCATGTCGAGAACACCAGAGGACACTGTGTCTTCACCATCGAGGGGGCAGAAAGGCAGGATGAGGGAATCTACTCTGTTGTGGTTCGAAATCCAGCGGGGGAGGACACTGCAGATATAAATGTGAAAGTTGTGGGTGAGACTGATTTTAATGATGATTTTAATGAGTAATCAGATTAATTAAACAGCTTTATGTGGCTACAAATAATTCACGCATTTTGCGTTTTCTAGAAAATTTTAACAGTAAGAATTGTTTCCTCATAGATGTTCCAGATCCTCCTCAGGCCGTCAAAATCCTCAGTGTGGGAGAAGACTCCTGTGTCGTCCAGTGGGATCCCCCTCAGTTTGATGGTGGACAGCCAGTTATTGGTAAGAAAAGAAAAATTGTTCATATTCACAATAACATCTATAGTCCTGACAACAACAACTACTTAATTTGCATTATTTGCTATTTCAGGCTATGTGCTGGAGAGAAAGAAGAAGAAGAGCTACAGGTGGATGAGACTGAACTTTGACCCGTACTCTGAAACAACGTATGAAGCCAAGCGCATGATTGAAGGCGTGGCCTATGAGATGCGTGTCTATGCTGTCAACAGCATTGGCATGTCTCGTCACAGTCCAGCCTCGCAGCCTTTTGTGCCAGTGGGTGAGTTCTGACCCGCTCCAAACCCACCAGGCTGCATTCATTTATTGGTTTTAAGAAATTCTTTGCACTGCATATTCATGTGGAGAAATTAATACAGTGGATACTTTTAGAGAACTATTTAACCCTGATTAGGCTTTTCTTTGGTTGTATCAGGTTAGAACATCCTTGGCCTCTTACTCTTTAGCACACATAATGCCACTGGGTCATGTTATAGACAGGTCCAGTGAAGTGGCAAACATTTTAGGATAAGAATTAGTGACTCACAATGTGCTCAACCAAAGATTTGAGCAGGACATTAACGGGTTATGGATGAAAAGAAAACTCCGCTGATTTGATATTAAATTTATCTCACTCTCATTACAGCTAAAAAATACTTTGCATCCAGAGATACGGTTCTATGATTCCATGCATTGTTTGTCTTACTCTACCCACAATGCAACTTTAATCATTTTTATTGGGGCTTATGCAAGAAACAACTGATGCGGCCTGAAGTTTCTAACCTGAAGCAGAGATGAGGAGTATGTGTCTTTCCTGTTAATGATGCTCTTTTGTAAAGAGTAGATTCTGTAGATCTTTACCTTTAACATTTCAGTGACAGTATGCTTAACAGAACACATTGGGAAATACACCTGACGTGCTGGTAATGTTTGGATTGAACACAAATGAGGGGAACAGTAGGATTGTTGCTCTTCTATCAGAATGTCAGACTCATTAATGAACCGTTCCAGCCTGACTGTATCCTGTAAGGCCGCTGCTCAGGCTGGACTGCTTCAGTCCGTCACTCATTCCTTAAACTACTCTGTCATCCCTCTGCTTGTTGCTTTGGGAGGGAACATTGTATTTGGATGGCCAATCGCTTGTAAGACAGCTGATTAGGAAAGTATGCATGGAATCCCTCTCTATAAATAATGACCTGCTCTGCTCTGCTGGGACCAGCTGCTTAACCCTGTGTGATTCCCACTACTGTGGAAGCTGCAACATAGGACACATTGTTGTCACTACAACAAAGACAACGACAGAGGATGAGAGGGTAGGCTGGATCAAAGACTGATTTACACTGGGAAAGACTGGCAAAGCGTAAACTCCCAAAGACAGCTGTGAAAAAGCCAGTGGAAGAAGAGAAACCTGTGGAACCAACCCCAGGATATGCTCAAGTGGAGGTACCTCCAGAGGTGGAAATGAGCAAGCCTGAACTGGAGACACCTCATGAGACAGAAAAGAAACCATGAACCACAAGTGAACCATCAGCAGAGGCAACTCCAAGGGGAGAAGAGGGAGCCCTAGCTGAGAAGACACCATGTATTGAGGAGACCCCCGTGGAGCCTGTTCCTGCAGCTGAGCCTGTTGGTAGAAGGCATTATCCGTCTGCATGGATTCTCATGTAGGCTCCAGAAACACAAATTTGAATTGACTAATTGAATAATGAAATTCATTATATAATTAACTACAGCCATGCTTTTGTTACAAGGGAAATGCAATGTCTGAATTCTTCTGCATCTTTTTAAGGAAATCCTGTTTCTGTGGATTTCTACACACAAGAAAACCTTTGACCTCTGACAGATGTTGCATCATTTGTACACGCTGTATACTAACCTGACTTAGTGATGACACCTCTGTGTTTCCTTTGGCCTCATGCCCTCAACAGGCTGTTGCAAAGACATGAAAATATACTGGTTACTGAATCTTTCCTCACAGCAATGATGCAATGCTCTTCTCTAATGACAGTTGGGGTATTCTTTGTTTGCTGAAGGTTGAAATTGATCAACCACAGAGAAAACACCTTGGTTCACTCTGTGTTAATCAGTCAGCAACCTGGCTGCAGTTTCCAGCATACTTTATATGTTTAATGCCAAGATAAAACAAATATGCACCAGAGTACATGTTGGAGTGATACCATCACTATTCCAGATGGGATCACACCTTTGCCCTCAAAATGAAAAAAAATGAATTAATGATAAATAATAATACTTTTAATTTATAATGCACTTTTACAAAAGCAGATAAAAGCATCACTAAAAAATATATAAATATAATTATATAAAAATATGACCAAAAAAGCATCAATGTTAATTAAAAGTTATAGGTTCTGCTAAAAAGGAAAGTTTTAAGTCCTTTTTTAAAAGTCTCAGTCATCTGTGGAACCCTCAGATGGTCAGGGAGGGCATTCCACAACGGGCCGCAAAACAGAAGGCCCGATCACCCAAATTCCAGAACCAAATTTGGAAATTTTTCTGAGAAGGTGAAAGGAGATCTTGTAGATGTGTTTGATGTGGGATTGAAAAGTGAGGTGAGGGTCGAATCTAATGCCGAGGCTGGTGACTGATGAATAGAGGGAAATGTCGTGACCAGAGAAAGCCGGTTATGGAGGAAGACTGGGTCTGATGTGGGGTGCCAATTAAAATCGACCCTAAAATCGAAAAATGTGTCGGTTTTTGTGTAGATTTGCGTGTCATCAGCGTAGCAATGGAATGAGAGTCCATATCGACTCATGACCTGGCCAAGGGGGAGCATGTACAGTATAAAGAGAATGGGGCCAAGGACTGATCCCTGGGGGACCCCACAGGTGACGGTGTGTGTCCGGGACCTTGAACTTCCAAGGGAAATGTATTCTGTTCTGTCGGTGAAGTAGGATTGAAACCAGTTTAGGGCGGTGGCAGTGAGTCCAGTGGTGTGATGTAGGCGGTGTAGGAGTATTCCATGGTCAACTGTGTCGAAGGCAGCAGACAAATCAAGGAGAATCAAGAGGGAAGGTGAACCAGCATCTGCTGCCATCCGTAGGTCATCTGTGACTTTAAGCAGAGCTGTTTCTGTGCTGTGGGCGGAGCGGAAACCAGACTGAAAGGTTTCAAAGAGGTGGTTGGTTAATTGGTGATGGTATCTTTAATTGTAATCAAAAACATCCATAGTAATTTGGAAACATTCCTAAACACTTTTTAATTTAAAATTACTTTGAATTAGTTTCTTCCAACTTCACTAAATGGGAATTCAATTATCGATAATCATCTTTTATCCCGGACAGCAGCCATTAATCATCTTTCCACAACTCCTAGTTACTCATTAATACTCCTTCAGCTTTGACGAAATATAATCAACACATTAATGTCCTGCTCAACTTAGTGGTCGAGAAAATTTGGGGTTGCTATTCCTTTTTGAAAAATGTGTGCAACTCGACTGAACCTGTCCAAGTGGAAGGAAGTATATGCTAAAGAGTAAGGGGCCAAGAAGGGAGCCATGGGGGACACCAATGCTCAAAGGGGGCACCTTTTTATTTATTTATTTTTTTACATATTTATCGTGTGAGGATTTATTGAACAGAATCATGTAACTATTACAACCGAAAAAGTCTAATAAGGGTCAAATATTTTTCTAAAAACATGCTTTACCAAAGACTTGTATTAATGTCATTAATACTGACTACTTCCAACGAAATGCGACTCTGAACAGGATAAGTGCTTACGGATAATGAATCAATGAATGAATACATTTTCAAGTCAGATTTATTTCTACAGACAGTTTTCTTTTCCTTTATGAAGACATTAAAGGGTTAAACTTGTAAATAGATGATAAAAATTGTAATTATAACTTGGCTGTTTTTACTCTCTCATTCGCTTTTATGCATCGTAAACAAGGCCTTTTAATCTCTGGCACCAAAATAAGCTTAAACATCAGTCGTTTACTGTTTGTTACTTCTGTAGTAAATGAAAGCAAACAACAGAGAAGAGCCAATGAACCAAAGTCTATCAATGAAAATGTAAAGTACAGTCCAATAAAGCACAAAGCCTGTTCATCTTTCCGACACTGGCTGATGGCAGCAGTTAAAAGCTAAAGTATTGCTTCCACAAACATTTGATATTGTCGGGATAAAGCAGTCTGTAGTTAAACGGTATGCTCATTGGTGATGCCCCTCCTTTAAACTAATACTGATATACCTGATGTCACCCATTATATACCAACACACCGCTTCACGGCTGCACATTTAAGATTATGTAGACAGAAAAATCCATATGCACGACATC
>VRLP01008008.1:0-18773 GCA_009660295.1 Lophius piscatorius
TGTGTATGTATGTGTATATATGAATATATGTGTATGTATGTGTATATATGAATATATGTGTATGTATGTGTATAAATGAATATATGTGTATGTATGTGTATATGAATATATGTGTATGTATGTGTATAAATGAATATATGTGTATGTATGTGTATATGAATATATGTGTATGTATGTGTATATGAATATATGTGTATGTATGTGTATAAATGAATATATGTGTATGTATGCGTATATGAATATATGTGTATGTATGTGTATAAATGAATATATGTGCATGTATGTGTATAAATGAATATATATGTATGTATGTGTATAAATGAATATATGTGTATGTATGTGTATAAATGAATATATGTGCATGTATGTGTATAAATGAATATATGTGTATGTATGTGTATAAATGAATATATGTGTATGTATGTGTATTTAGGAATATATGGTTACGTATGTGTATATGAATATATGTGTATGTATGTATATATGTACGTTCATATGCACACACACACACACACACACACACACACACACACACACACACACGTTCATATCTGGATGATGTCTTCCTGAAGTAAAGCATGTGACACATTTTCCTCCGAGAAGGCCTCCTTCTTTAAACCATATTATAAATATATCTCAGCCCTCAGATGACGTTTTTTGGGAGGAGGAAGAATTGCCAAACCTAATCTATAAAATCAAATCCTATTACATCCCATAAACAAGACGACACTAATCCATCCCATATGTGCCTCTGCCAGCTCTCAGCCCGCCTCCCCTCTCCAGATACTGGCGGCTCTGGTTCCGAACGTTTCCATCAGTGTAAATTAGCTGTAATTTAGGTGTTTACCTCCAGCATGGCGGGTTTGATGCTTCTCCTAGTAGAATTTCTCGACATCATTATTGGAGAGTTTTATACCTTTTGTCATGAATTACGTAACACAGCATTTCTCTGTATTCATTAAAAAAAATAAAAAATAAAAATCGGCAATTGACGGCATGTGGGTGTTTCTCATGTTGGGACAGAAATGGAAGTTTAATCAGAGAATGATAAATAAAATAATTCTTTATTCTGTGACAAAGAGCCGACTAAACAAAAAATAAAAAACAACAATTTGAGATGCCTTTAGAGGAGAAGCTGGCTCCCGGGGAGGAAAAGGACACACGGAGGTCTTAACCTTGCCTTCTATCACTCGAGTGATATTTAATGCTGACCTCATCTCCCCGAGAACCAATGACTCAGCAATATTGAATCTCGAGGATGTTTTTTTTTTCAGCCGGGTAACCCCAGAGTGGACATGAGCGGAGCCACCACTCCAATCACACGCACATTAAGTTAATGGACTTTATCCGTTCTGAATCCACTCGGTACTGAATGAGCTCATACATTTAAATTATGGTTCAACGAACTAAGAAACGCTTCTCAAAAACTGTCTGTTTGCTATGAAATAATAAAAATAACTGCTGGAAAATACTGCCGAAGGTTACTTTTAGTTGAATAATCAATGTAAGCACTATTGTTTTGTTAATAAGACTGAATAACTTGATTTATTACTTTACATTATTTGATCTGTAGCCTTTTTTGAAACATTGCCCCCCAGGAATTATTGGCACACCGTAAAAGAAAATATTAAAATAAGATGCAAAAAAATGCCTTTATGGTCTACCCAAGATCTTTGACTCAAATTATTGACAGAAATCTAAACAAGGTAGCAAGAAAAAAAGCCTCTGCTGTCCCCAACACAAGAAGCTAACCACCTACAGTATGCTAAACACCACTGGAAATTTCAAACACAAGGTCAAAGGTCAGATGGGACCAAAATAGAGCTTTTTGGAAAGACACATCTAAGATGGGTGCGGTGTAGCAAGAAAAAAAAAGCCCTACAGAAAAGCTCATCATACCCAAAGTGAAGTCTAGGGGTGGATCTCTGATGCTGTTTTTCTTCTAAAGGTCCTGGACATCTTGTTAAAGGACATGGTTCCATGGCCTCCATCGAATACCAGCAGATATTGGATTAAAACCTAAAAGCCTCTGCCAGGAAGCTCACCACACGCTACAGAAGGAAACGCTGGGCTGTTATTGGGGCAAAAGGGGGCGGAGCCAAATATCAAATGCAGGGTAACAATGGTGGTGGGACACATGTTTTGGATTACTTGTTCTTCCAAACTAAGAATGAAACGTCTTTTATTGTTACTTGAGTAAGAGGTCTTTTTTTTTTTGTGAATAATATAAAAATCATGGGTTTTGACTTTAAAGACATTTTCTTTTCATTTCGTTGATATTTTTTAAAAGGATGACGGTAATTTTAAAGGGCGTTGTATACGAGCACAGAACACGGGTCCGTCTTTGTCGGTTCAGGTCTATTTGGTTTTATTTTCTTAAATTCTTTTGTTGTTGTGTGTGTGTGTGTGTGTGTGTGTGTGTGTGTGTGTGTGTCATGATCAAAGTACAGCAGACCACTGCAAAAATATACATAGCCAATAAAACAAGCAGAACAAATTAAAACACATTCGAGCAAATCAAAATAGTTAAGGCATAAAAGCAAATAAAAAAGATTAATGGAAAAATAAAACGAACGCACAAAGGAAACACTTAAAAGAAAAAAATGAGAGAAGCCAGTGAGAAAAAACTATTTGTTAATACAAATCTGAGCCCCAGTAGATGGAATGACGACCTGATCAGACGGGTGGGTCACTCTAGGGTTTTCGGGCTGACGCTTTAGAGGTCCAGTCGGCCCCTCAGTGCCAGTCTGGTTCCAGGCAAAGGCTGCTTGTCCGATGACGTAGGCAGGGAAGGTGAAACATAAGGCCGCAGGAAGTTCGTTTACGACAGGTAGCCCACCAGTGAGGACACCAGGATGGACGAGATACGACTATCAGGGGTCTCGCAGCTGCTTTTTGGACCGGCTGCAAACCTGGATAAGTGCCTGGTCCAATCCAAACGCACAAACGCATGAGTCGAAGTAACCCGGCCCCAAAGTTCAAAAGTAACGACTGACCTTCCCAAAAGTATTTCAAAGGAAAGAGTTTGACTTGAACTAAAACTCTCAGTTGAATAAAAAAAAAGTTGACTCTTACAACCGGATCAATCTGGAGGTGTGAAGCAAAATAAACAATATAAACCTAAAATTCTTTTAAATTCTGGGTCTGAATTTAGAAGTTGAACAGATGAAAAGAAAGAAAGAAAGCTTGATGGGATGTGGAAAGTGGTTCACAAATCTGTTTCAAAAAGAGAGGGGGTTGCTGCTGCCTGATGTGAAAGCACTCAAGCCTTCAACATCACCTCTGCTGGTTCTTCTCCGATCATGTCAGACCCGGTAAGTTCTTTGTCCTCGGAGCCTTGGCGAGACAAAAACAGCTCCCGCCTCCACTTATACTGCAACGTCTCCATTGTGGCTTCAGCCTGTGTTATTTCACGGCCCTCTCTTCCTGCTCGGCCTTCTTTCACGTTTACCACACAAGACGATTTAAAAAGATAAAAAATACCGATGCTAGGTGTTTGACGCTAACTTTGTAGGATCACAAAAGTTTTGCTCAAAGATTGAATTCATCTGCTGGCTGTGATTTCTGAAGGTAATGGTCCAACGGTGTGAAGTAATTAAACACCCAGCAGCTTCCGGCGCGATAGACGATAGATTTTACCGTTAGCATCACTGTAGGGAGACACACACGCGCTTACGCACACGCACAAACCGAATCAGTACTGCAACCATCGCCATAATCATCATCCTCGCCGCGACGAGTGAAGCTCCTGCTACATCCAGACGTTAGCCCGCACCCATCCGCACTTTTTTCTCAGGCTGACACTTCAATTAGGCTAATCCTGCCTGCATACAGAACGCCGCTCTCCTCCTCACCGAATCCGTGCCGCTGGAGACGCGCCATATTCCTGTGCATCCCTGCCTGCGCCGCATCGCAAGCAGAGGAGCTTTCTTCGGTTACGCCGGAGCGAATCCAGAACGATCGGTTCCACTTGCAGGCAGAGACACAGATGAGAGAGGCAGGAAAGCAATGATGTGTGTGTGTGCGTGTGTGTGTGTGTGTGTGTGTGAGTGAGATTGTTCATGGGGGGGGGGTTAGGTGGTAAAAAGAGGTGGGCAGTCAAGGATGCCAAAAAAAAAGAGGATACAAAGTAGACTTGCTGTGTTTCCTGCCTTCATATATTCCATTGGCGCATTGATGGCGGGTGGTGGGGGGCGCCGGCAGTGAAGGCGGTTGATATAATAAACATCTCTGTGGTGTCGCCCCCCACCTCACGTCCTGGTCGGGGGTCTTAATTGTTTCAGTTGCTGTAAGGTACTGGGAACAAATGGAGTGAGAACAATCAGGCCACCTTGAAAATTTCGACTCCCCTGCCCCGTAGATGATGATGTCATACATCGCTGATTGTGTTTGTGCAGCTGCAACTGAAGATTTGTTTCTGAACGGTGTCGTGTTTTGTTTCTGTTTGTGTTTTTCTGGGAGACTGCAGCTCACTGCGCTTCAGTAGGAAGACATTCCTAAAAAAACAGCCTTGATTTTGATTTTCAACGATGCACTCTTAAAAACTGCTGGGTTGAAAATAACTCAAGCTAGTACTGGGTCTGAAAAGGATGACCGACCAGCCATGGGTTGTTTGGGTTATGGGTTCGACGGGTTCATGTGGGGTTATGTTTTCTACCAGACGTTGAGGGACAATTATTAGGTCTTTGAGATTCGACTTTTTCAAAATCACAGAAATGCTGCATGAAAACGGCTTAATTTAAACCTTTAAAATTTAAAGAACCCAAAACTGTTTGTCCTTCAATGAAGATTATGTGGGATGTAAGATAAAACAAAGAGATCTTTCCCTTTTTTTATTTGAAAAAAAAATAAAAAAAATGGCTCCTTCCTCGGTGGCCATTGTTAATGCTAAAGGGCCCGTCCTGGGCCCCTTACTCTTTGGCATATAAACGCTGCCACTGGGTCGTATCATAAACAGGTTCAGTCGCATTTTCAATAAGAAATAATGACTCAAAACTAGCTCAACCAAACAGTTGAGGCTTCATTAAGTCATATTTCCATTCACTATTTCTTTACCCAATGTTAAGTCACACCAACCAACTGTATGTCCTCCTTGGCTGTATACATTTTACTATTTATACCATGAATGCTGGTGGGCATGACTTTGATCTTATCAATGCTAACAAGCGATGTCCCTGAGGAAAACGCCCCAGATGGACCGGGACCAATTGGGGGAATTTGTACGACGTGTCCGTTGGAGTCAGGGTGACGGTTTACGTTTTACGGGCCCGGCAGGAAACATCGGGAGAATGAGAGACAGATTTCAGGAGGGAGTAAATTGACTGTTGGACACAGCTGCTGTGCAGTCGCGTCAAATTCTTGTATTAAAAAGAGTAAGAAGTTGGGGCTCAGGAGAACTCCCCCCCACGGTCCAGTTGGTACCTGAGCGATCGCATTCAGTCATCATCTCGCTCTCGTTATTTCTTGTGATACTCGACATGACAAAGTAATCAGAACCCGACAGCGCTGCTCGCTAAGGCTTAAAACAAAAGGACAAAAAACCTCGCCGCCCATAATTTTTGTTTTGTATCACCTGTCACTCCGAAACTCTCAGGTGACCGGAGCTGTCAGAGCTACACGGACCCCCACCTCTCGCTCCTCGCTCCCCGGTATCTCCCCGTCCCTGAGGCGGTACACCACGACATGTGGGCCACCGGTGGGAATACAGTACTTAATCTCTGCTAGTTAAAGAACCTTGTATGGCCCTGAGCAGTAGCACTCAACCGTCCCCTCTTTTTCGGCTTTACTCGCCCTCGCGGGAATTTATCCCGCCCAATTCTAATGTAGTACACGGGGAAAAGAAAAGCTTATTTCAAGGTAGCCGTTTTTGAAGCCCTGTTATTTCTCCGTATTCGGAATTGATTGTTTGATTGCGAGTGTCTGCCACTCCATTGTGGGAGCTCTGTGGCTCACCGTGGCGTTAATAATAACACTTTAGATAGATTCTTTTTTTTCCCCCCGCCGCTCATTACCATGCACTTAGCGATTTACAGCTTTTCATGTCACGATACATTGATCGGCCCCACAGCTAAGCAAACATACGGCCGTGGTGAGAATCCCAGCTGGCTACTCCAACCCTTCAGCCGTGAAAAGATGAAGTCATGACTCAGGAGTTCATTTGAAGTAGCGTTTTAGATTGAGTTTGTCCACCACTGGGTCCAAACACAGTCCCCTGGCATAAATATGGCACCCTTTTTAAAAAATTAGACCACTAGAAAAAGTACTCAGAGAACTCAAACCTTTGCCAGGGTCGAATCTACCTCTGACCTCTACCTCTGACCTACCTCTGTTTTATGTAAAGAATTCGGATAAAAGGTTAGATTTCTGTGAAAAAATAGAATAAAAGGTCATTTGTATAGATAATAAAAGCACTTTGCATATAATTTTACTTCATTTTTTTAAAAATTTCCCACGGAAGTCAACTAATTTGTGATTAGAGCCTTTATGTTAACGTCTACTGGCCTACGACTTAGTACGTTTAATGACAACTCATCATCGTCATCGGTTACCGTTCTCTCCTGGCGACTCTATTTGCTCTCCTGCCTCCGTGTCCATCCTCCTCCTCCTCCACCTCCTCCTCCTGTGTCGCAGCATCTCGCTGCAGACCAACGCGGCAGCTCCGTATTATACGTACTACAGTTTTTTTATCCAAAGCGAAACGGTCGCGAGCGAGACATAAAAAAACGAAGACTGAAATCCTGAAAGCATCGGCGCGAGCGAGGAGCCCCCCTAAAAGCATCTCTTACTGCGTGAAAAAATAGTGCCTGGGAGCAGAAGTGTCTTCACTATCGGTTGGAAATTATACACAACCCTGACAGCGAAATGACTCCCAGCTGGTGGAGCAAAAATAAGGGGGGGTCCGTGGGGTGGGGGCTGTTATTTAATGACAGCTCATTTTAATTACATCCCCACTTCCACCTCCAACCGCTCCGTGAAAAAATGCTTAAGACCACATTAGGCTACGGCGTCGCATTAAAGTTTGAACTTCCTCCGCGTTTTTTTTCTTCTTTTTTTTTTCTTTTCGTCCGTTATATTGCAGGATGATGAATTTTCCCATTACAGTGAGTTAGTCACAGCCACTTCCAGTTAGGCGAGCTGCCACACGTGGACGAGCGTTATCATCAGGACGTATTATGTAAGATTGACTGCAGGGTTCTGGTTCTGTGCAAAGGAGGGGGGAGAGAAGAAATTATCGCTATCAGTCGCTGCGTCTGAAAACCTAAGAAGCCCCATGCATGGGTGGTCAGGGGGCTAGAACCATTCAAATGGGCCAAGAGTGCTGATGCCTCCTATTTACCTTGTGGTAATGGATTTGTTTGTGGTCCAACCCCCCCCCCCCTCTTGTCTCTTAGGAATATTAGGGGCTGTGCTCCGATCACTTTTTGCTGCCCTGGCCATTTATTTTGATTAGGGAATGAAGTCTTCCACATCGCTTTGCCCGGAATAATTGACAGTGTGTCCTCTGAGGTCGCAGAAAAATACCACTCCTACTTACGCCGTTTGCTGGAGTGTCAGTGCATGAAAAAAAAAAATTGCACCTGAGCGTCGGACTGAAGGTCCGTTATTGCTTTAGGTTGCAACAAAAAAAAACCTGTCGGCTCGTAAATTATGTTTGGTGTTCTTTTGTTTCAGGCTTGACAGGATAATTGATTCGTGCCGTGAACTTCCAATTGGCTTCAAATAGTCGGCGTTGTGTACATTTCTTTTCTTTGTCAGGTGAAGTTCACTGGGGTCGCCGGTGGTTTGGATTTTTCATTTCATGTAAGGAAATAACACACAGCCAGAAGACATTTTTTTTT
The DNA here is from genome assembly GCA_009660295.1 of Lophius piscatorius. Lineage (NCBI taxonomy): Eukaryota > Metazoa > Chordata > Actinopteri > Lophiiformes > Lophiidae > Lophius > Lophius piscatorius. The sequence continues at coordinate 7,839 of VRLP01008008.1, forward strand.
CGTCCATCTAACCGACCAACTACGTTGAACTCTTTCAAAGGTGCGATAAGTAAATGACTCTCCGATGTAGCGATTATCGGAAAAGTCTTTCATGAAAGGACTTAGACTTCCTCCTTACAAAGGAATGAAATCTCATTCGGAAAAAGGACTTTTCTTTTGGAAAAGGTTCTTTACATGCGACATTTTCTTCACAATTAAACGTCTTTGCCGAATCTATTCGGAATTAGGCTAACCGCGTAAACCCACCTAGTTTGACATAGAATCACCTGAAGTGAAAATTCATCAGAAACTATTTGGATTATCAGCCCATAGAATCAACAAATTTTCTTTTCCAACATCTCGCATGAAAATTTCTACATGTTTTCCGAAAAGTAAATTAAAAATGGCCGTCAGGACGTCATTACGTCATCCAGCATCCTGTTGTCAAAAACTATTAATCAGTTTTTCTGTGACAGCCAGAGGAAAAGACTTATTACCATCTTCTGTCTTCATGCTTAGCAACAATTAAAAAAAAATGAATCAATTGCTTTTTTGTCCATAGAGATGACATGAAAGGGTTTATTTCCATTAATGTCCTGAACACAGCAAAACATTAGAATTACAGATACAGACACCCGGGTTGACATTTAGAGATTATTCCATGCCTGTCGGCTCCCACATGAAGCCAACAGAGAGGGAGGGAAGCAGATGGTCGGCCTACAGAGGTTGCGATCACAGGGATGCCGGAAAGATGCTGAGCTGGTGGACAAAACGAACCTTCGGAGGTTTTTTTTACGCCGCAGCAAATGTCTGTTCCCGTTGGATTCACCTCTCGCTCTTCCTCTCACGACGATCTTCAGTCAGCCTTGTCTTCCAAAGTCATCTCCGTCCTTTCCCTCTACAGTTTCCTCGGATACCTGATGTCACTGCTGGGAAAATGTTGCACTGATGAAATTCAATATTTGATGCATATTTTAAAAAAAAGAGAGAAAAAAAGAAATTGTTGAGAAAAATAAACAAATTTTTCTTTAATTGTTTAGAAAATGTATCATTTGTGCAGAGATTATGATATTATGCAGATGATTTTAAACATGTATGAACCAATATGAACAGTTTACTCCCACAGGAGTAAAATTATGGAGGATATAAATTACATCAAATTACCAACATTTCTGAAAATGTTTTTGGAATGATGTCCCTTGGCAGAAATATATATTGTTACATATATTCTATATGTTTAATCAGAAATTTGATGGTCATTTTTTATGCATTGATGAAATTGAATATTTGATGCAGATAAAAAAAAATGTACAGGACTTGTGTTTTAACTTTAATCGTTTATAAAATGTATTATTTCTGCAGAAGGTTTGATTTTATGCAGATGATATGTGATATTACATCTTCATTATTTTAACCTATATGTACGGTGTTCGAACATCAATTTGACATTTGTAGCATGAGCATATTGTCCAATTGTACGGAGCGTTTTCCCCCGTTGACCACCAGTTGTCTCCTAAAACAGTAAAATTATCCAAGATATAAAGGAGATTAAATGACCAACATTTCTGAAATTATTTTTGAAATGATGCCCTTTTTCAGAAATCTATTGTTACATATATTCTATATGTATAATCAGATATTTGATCGTCATTTGTTTCCCTAATTTCAAAATAAATCAACCATTTTTTTCTCTTTTCTCGCTTAGTCTTGGTTGAACTTGAGTTTGATTGACAGCCACCAGAAGGTTCGGATCCTTACCAGCTCATACATGAAGTTATTTTTTCGACATAATAATATTATTTAACCTTGAGTATTCTCGTACGGACAGTTTTTTAATTTTTTTTTTACACAAGGTGGAATTGAATGGAATAGGGAACTGAAAATAATATTCTGTTATTTATTTGTCGGAAAGAGAAATTCATTCTGCAGTGAAATTATTGATAGAAATTGTGAGATTCGCAAAGATTCCCTCCCCTTACAGACTATAATTGTCCGAAGAAAGCGATTCCAGATTTAGAGTTGACTACTATGAAGGCTTCTAAATCAATCAACGGTACTGGCTTCATCAGAACCCGACCGGTCATGGCAGTAGGCCGTCCACCCTGAGTCTTGGATCTGCTCGAGGTTTCTGCCTGTTAAAGGGCAGTTTTTTCTCGCCATTGTCGCCAAGTTCTTGCTCACGGAGGAATTTGTTGGGTCCTGTAGATAATTATATAAAGAGTTTGGTCTAGACCTGCTCTTTCTGGAAAGCACCTTGAGACAACTGTTGTTGTGAATTGGCGCTATATAAATAAAGATTGATTGATTGATTGATAAAATTCCTCGGAAAAAAAAAAAAAGTGGCTATGGGAATAAAGATGCATGCTGAACGTAACTGCCAACAGGGCCTCATAAGCGTTTTGAAGACGATGATGCCCAATCTGAGAAGGCGTTCCCAGATGATTAACACGTTAAATGTGAGATTTCTTGATCAGAATTATAGCAGAATCCTTTAATTAGTATTTAATTAGGGATTATTATTGGTTGATTATCCTTCATGCAGTGGATACAACGGTTTCCCACTTTGAAAATGTGTCCGTCCATTAATGTCCAGCACAGAGAAGCGTTGCTCCCCAGCCTTCAATTGGAGATAATCCACGAGATTTCAGCTGCAGAGAATAAATCTGTCTATTTCATGAGAGCAGATAAAAACGGGGATGAATCGATGATAACCTGTGAGCGCTGGTTCATTGCGTAATTCTGCAAAAAAAACGCTGAAAGACAAAGAGGAGACATCTGCTCCACACATCTGAGGCGCTGTCACCGGTGAAAAAAATGAAATGTGATGATAGGAGTTCCTTATTTTGGTGTAATCTTGGCTGCTGTGAAGCAGACATCTGCTCTGGAATGATTGCTCAACAACGTTCACAAATTAATTTTGGCCAATTGCATCAAATTGCCAGGAAAACAATGAAGCAATAATTATTCTTGCCATGCAGCATCTGTGAACGTTTTCTTTTATGACATACGCCATTCTGTTTGCACGATAATATGAGACTCTCGAGCTTTCACTGCGATCTCCTGAGGCGTCTAAAAACTAAACATTTTTTGTTCATAAGTATATAAACAGGATTAATACGGGTAAGTGGTTCTAATGTTGTGGCTGACCAGCATGTACGTAAACAGTTTCCCAATACTGATTTTTACTGTGGATCTGAGATATGAGAAACAAAACAACAACATCATCGCATACAGAGATGATGATGTAATATCCACGGATAAGCCACAACATTACAACCACTAACTAGTTTTATACTATTTTCAGTATAAAACTAAAGTTTTCTACTAGATTTTTTCTATAAATGTCTATAAGATGTCATATTATATAGTATGTCTTCATTTTAGTCAACTTTTAGAATATCTGTATGCTGTAATGATGATGATAAATAAAGTTTCTATCTAACTATCTTTAATGTAGTGGCTGATCTTTGTGTGTGGAAACTGTTCTAAACGATTCTGATGTTTTCTGTAGAGCTGTGATAAAAGAAACACATCCAAACAAGGAAATATCACACTTACACTTCCATAAATGATGCTAGATGTCATATACACAGATTAGCCACAACATTAGAACTACTAACATTAACATGGTATCAGTGTTGTGTATTATTTGTGTACATCACGTACAACGAGCAGCGTGGGCCTTAAACGGTTCAATACCTGGAAATACAAACTTTGATTTTGACTTTTATTTCATGTATTCTCTTAAACAGTATCTTTTATTTTTCAATATTGGTGCCTATTGATATTTGTGACATTTCAACGCGGCTATGATCGGCTGTTTACGAAGATTGCTACACATCAAAAAAACGACATCTGCTATTTATTATCACGCTGCATGATAGTGTCTAATTGGCCGTATGGGTAGTTTTCGGAATCCTGAACGTCTCCAGGCGAGCAGTTACTGACTTCCAAAGTTCTCCCCAGCTGTCAAGGAATTCCTTTTTTGATTTCATATCCATCTTTTTTTGTTTGCTTGATTTCTTGATTCAGTTTCCTGGCACTCGATTGGTCTTCATCAGGTTTCGCTTCTTACCAAAAAGAAAGAAAAAAAAATGGAATAACTCAATGTTGTTCTAGTTTCAGCAGATTGGGAAGAGATTCTGTTATGAAGTAGTGTGTCGCAACTTTGATTTCCTAAATGCGTGACTTGCTGAGCCCATCTAAGTCCTTTTTGGAAAGTACTGTAAATTGTTATTAGTGAAAACTAAATGTGAAAGTACTTAAAATCAAAAAATCTGTATTCCTTATGACCTTTTACGCTCTAAGTTACCCTCCGCTGAAGTAATTGCCCGGGCTCTCACATTCAGAATGTTGTTAGGATTTCCATCAGGTGGTTTTGTAAAGAGGATGTGTTAAGGTACCAAGGGTGTTCCCCATGGATCGCTCCCGGAACCGCTCCTGTTCGTTCTCAGACATCATCAAACACGCATCAATAGTCTCGATGAAAACACGCCTAACACAAACTACGACGTTACGCTGATGATGCTGTGATATACTGCTCTGCTTTCAGGCTGTCATAGCCGTCCACTGAGAGTTGTTTTAACGAGGTACGATATACTTTGTCTTCATTTTGGAAATCTGAAAACTTCTCCTGTTGTTTTTGATGGCAAAAAGGACAACCTTCAACTCGACCTCACAGGAAGTTAAATACCTAAAACCCACTATGACCCAGTTAGAACCAAGGAGGCTTTTTAAAATGGGCATAAATGCGATCTTTGATTTGTTGCTGTTGGATTCCAACTCTCACTGCGAAAGCTCATGATTGGTCTTCCCGCATTGCAGGGTCCAGTCGTCCTGCGTAACTTGAGTTCTGACACTGTGCGGCCCGGTCAGTGTCAGAACTGTGTTCCATTTAGAAGATATTCGTTCGTATGAAAGTTCCGTGCCAGGAAGAAGTTTTTATGCTAGCAAAATACTAACGAGACAGAAACGGACTCGCAGGAGGCTAGGAGGGCGTGGACAGTGTGGGTGGTCCGTTTTGCGGTGGGAATTGGAGATAAGCTAGCTGCATTTTACTGTATAGAATGTTAACTTGATAGCTGGCACCGCTATGGCAGCTAAGAATCTTTCTTTTTCTTCCTTGTTGTTCCGTTGCCACCAGCCACGAAATGCATTTCCAGAATCGAATCGATGTCAACTGTGCGGAAGCCTGACTACGGCCCACCGAAATCTCCGCCCGCGACCATCTGGGAGCTGCTGATTGGTCCTCACACCTCCCTGTACACCACACGACAAACGACGCCGGACGAGCCCGGAATTCGGGCTGATAGTCAAATTGGGTTTTAAGACAGCCTCCATTTGTACAGTGTTCGCCCCGCTTTAGATAAAAGGTGTTTAAATAGAAGGTTACTTGCTTCCGATTGAATATCGGCGTTCTTACTAGTGCTCCGCCGATCCACCCTGAGAGTTTTCACAGATTTGAAAACCCTCTGCATCTGGCGGGTCCGAGTTTGAGGGTCTGCCTCGTCCAGCCACAGACTTAAGCACTGGAGAACTGGAGTCTTCTCATTTCTGAGTCTACTTGTGATCCGTTTCATCTTATATCCCGATCTACATCAGAGGAGAAGAGCATGGGAAGCGGCTGAATTCGCTCTCAGGGCTTATTTCCGACTGGCTGTCCTGAAGTCCGTGGCGAACTCAGACGAAAAAGGTCATTTCAGTTCGCCGCTCCTGCTGCCGGGGATCAGAGAGTTGGTTTCAGGTAGATGGATGCAGGTCTTTCATGTTGGTTCATCTGGCTGCAGGTGTTTTACTGACACACAAAACTCCTTTCTTGACTCCTGAAGTTGATGATTTTGCGAGGAATATTGATTTTTTTATCGTTTTTTTGATATTATGAGGGTTTTTTTTTTTTGGGTCTTGTTGTTTATTCTCACAGTAAACTGTCTCTTTATTGCCTATTTTTACTGGAGACAAGAGATTTCTACCTTCAATTAAACATTTCTCCCTGATAAATATATGTTATATATATATATATATATACATTTTATGTATAACGCACTTTACGTTTGGATCGAATCTCAAAGTGCTACAAGGCAAAAACATCCATAAAAAATCTAATAATAATAATAATAACATAAAAATATTAGCAAAAAAGCGGCAAGAAATGTTAATTAAAAGTCATATATAGCTCTGCTATATATATTTGTTTAAATACTGACTAAAAATGTAATGAATGATATAATTTATGAAAGCCTTTAGTGAAAAAATATAAAGATATATGCAGAATATATATATATATATATATATATATATGATCATAAGTATCACTGCATATTGGTATATATGTATATTTAGGAGTATTCATTCATGATTATAAGTAATCTATTTGCCTTTCACTTGGTATACACCTGAATGGATTTGTCAAGCCAATCTTCACACAATCCTTCATTCATTCATTTTCGCCGGGGCTGGAGCCTACGCCAGCTGACATTGAGGAGTTGCTTGCAAGATGAGAAACGTGAACGAGCAGCAAAAAAAACCCTCATTTTTTATAGGGTGATGTCGTTTCGGTTTCAGAAGCAGTCACACTACTCCCCACCTGTGTGGGTGGGATGAGAAACTGTGTGTTCAAAAACAAGGCGGCCTCAAAGACATCGCCCTTCATCTTCTCCCTGATGATTCATCCTCGCTAGCATCAGTCACAGGAAAACAAAAGCAAAAAAACAAACAACAACACACAAAAACAGAGCTGCAGAAATATGTTCAAATGTCGTAAGGTTGAATTTCCCCTTTTCGTCGGAGTAGTGTGGGTAATATGTCGGACCCGGAGCAGTGGGCGGGTAAAAAGAGCCCCATCAGCCAGTCAGGATGAGGGTGGTGGAGGGAAACAAGTGAAACATCGCTGCATAACACTGACATTTTTTAATAGAATTCATTTATAACAAATGGAACTTGTGTCAGCAAAGAACTGATTTTCATACAGACTTCTTTCGCCACCAATGTAACCTAAGTAAGAAAATAAAAACCACTCCTTTCATCCAGAAAATAAAGAGAAACAGTTTACGCTTACGACTAATCAGAGGTAATTGTATCATCTTTTTTTAACAAGCCATTTTTTTTTTTATTCTTTCTTTTCATTTTTTTTTTTTTTTTTTTTTTTTTTTAACAATTTCATTATTTCATTTTTCAGTCTATGCATCCAGACGAGAGATAGATAGCTAGAGCGAGAGAGAGAGAGAGAGAGAGAGAGAGAGAGAGCAGAGAACACAACGTTTATTTCTGTTAATGACACTCCAAGCTCGAATGTCAAAGCCACAAGAAACAGATGGTTTGGGGGGGGGGGGACATAATCTTATGGTCATCTGCTGGATTAACCAGGATGGCATCAGAACGGATGCTCTTTTTTCGCCACAAACATTTGTTGTTGCTTTTGTTTGTTTTTTTTTGTCTTTTTCAAGAGTTTGATCCTTTTTCGTGTTATTTACAGACACACAAAGTGAACTTTTAAGCAGATTATTTTCTTATAGATGGGTTCAAGTAATATATTATTGGGTTTAGAATCAATAGGGCAGTGCATAGTACAAAGATAGAGAAAGTGCAAATCTTCCTACCGGGCCAGCTTTGGCCATTCTGCGATGTATCACCGTGCATATGAGAAACCAAAGAAGAAGAAGTGGAACATAATGTAACATTAGCCGTCATGAGGTTAAAGAAAAGCACTTTTATATTTCAGAAAAATGACACAGAAGTATGCAGTGGACCAAAATAATAATAAAACACAGCTGCTCCAGTTACCAAGGGAAAGAAAAGCACCTGGAATGCACATCAAACCAAAGCCATCAAGGACGACCGTATGAAGGAGTTTAACGTATAAAACTGAAACGTCGTTCGACCAGTTTCCGCGCGTTCAAAAAAAAGGACACGCCGTTTGAGGATTGTCAGGACTGATGTGTGGTTGCAGGTTGTCTCTTTGACCTACGGCGTCATTCAGAACAACTTGAGTGACGTCAGCCGTTCTTTTTGACCAAAATTTTCGCATCACCGATGATTTTAAAAATCAGAGAATAAGCCGCGAACGTGCAAAATTATATGAAAGTAATTTTATATCAACCCCGCCGTCCTGTTTTTTTTTTACGATCGTTCCGTCTGATTCGCTCAGCCACAGTAAGGCCACAGAAAATTCGGGAAAAAAACCCAAAAAACACGATGATGCTCTGAAACGTTCTTATTTGCATATATAAATCTCATCATGTGAAAAAATTAACGCTATAAAAAAAACGAAGAAGAAAAAAAAGAAAAAAAGTGTGAATGGACTATACAGTTACATTTACTCTAAATGCCTCAGTTACTCAAAGGAGTTACATTACCATGTGTTAAAATGAAAGGTTATAAAAAAACAAAAACAGGCATAAATATAAGGCACTCTAAATGCAAAAAAAGTGAAAAAAAAGAAAACATCACAACAGAATAATCTGAAGAACCACAAGAAAGTGACGTCTTTGTACCTTGCCCTATTGTGTGGAGTGGATGATGGCGGCCGTTTGAAACCCCTGCCTCTAATTACCGGCTGTGTGAGATCTGGAATAACGTGCCAGCCATGATGTGACTGGCGTCTGACATTCCCACTCCCGCGACGGCGACGGCCACAACAACGTCACGAGTGAATGACACATCCACATGCAACCCTGTCTAAAAAAAAAAAAAAATGCATGTATTTATTGCACAAGAAAAAAGATGCACCCACATATTTATTATTTTTGACCTACTGATGTGCATTCCAGTGAAACATCTCATCTTCGTTCCCCCCCTCCTCCTCCTCCTCACCCTCCCTCATCTCTCCACTCGGGAGCCTTCGTAGGTATCGTCCATACGCTCATAAAATTATGTACTCAGACTGTTATATATATACTTTTAATATATCTTTCACATATATTTGACAATTTGTATAATATATTATATACTCATTTTTATCAAATCGTATCCAATTCATGACTTTTCCACTCGGGTCAACCTTCTGACACGGAAGAACTAAGATACTCTGTAGCAGCAACTTCATACTTTGCTCATCCCTGTTGATTCCACAAAAGCCCCAGTTTATCTTAATGGGAGTAATTAAGTCGGCATGTAAGTGAGCATGGACACAAAAGAAGAAGAAGAAGAAGAAAGAAAAAAACAAAAACTTACATATTGGTTGTGTGCAACAAAACAAAAAGGGGGAAATAAATTAGAAATAACCCAAAAAAAAAAGCAAAAAGGAAAAAGAAGAAAAAAAAAAAGAAGGAAATACATCCTCTGCAAAATACACAGTTCTACAGCTTAAAAAAAACAAAAAACACATTTAACCTTTTTATCACTTTAATCCCAAGCGATATATCTGTGTAAAAAAAGGAATCCACACTGTTCAAAAAAAAGCACATCAGTTTTTATAATAAAGTTGACTAAAAAACTAAATTAATCATTTCATTTATTTCATAGATCATCATTTTTGCCCTCTCCAGGAATTTTAGAGGATGAACGGGAGACGGGGTATTTACCCGGTAGACGGGGTATTTACCCGGTAGACGGGGTTTTTATTGGTTATTACTTTAAAGTCAGTCTCGCTGTGTGCGGACCGAGCGTCGTCTTCTTTTGCGATGGGTTGTCAGTGTGTACTTGATTTTTTTTTTTTCTTCTTTACAATGTGCATCAAGTTCTGCCCCCCCCCTCAGCGAGTCCGTGTGCCTCCGAAGCCTCTCGTAATGACTCATAATCAATGATGCATTTTCCGATGATTTCGCTGTCGACTTTTTTCTTGTGTTGGTTTGTTTCATTCAGTTATCATGAGCCCCCCCCCCCCCCCCCCCTCCCTCCCTCTCTCCCTCCCTCCCTCCCTCCCCCCCTCAAAAAGGGAATCCTTGAAGCGATAAAAGAAATGATTCCGTACGATGCTTCAACAGTCAGGATTCGCCCGCCCGCTTACTTTGGGGCAAGGCGAGGCTTTTTTTTCTTTGAGGGGAGGGGGGAGTTGGGCTGGGGTGGGCTGGGAGGGTTTTTTTGGGAAATTCTTGGTCCTCCAGGTATCATCTTTTTCATTTTTTGACAGGTCATGTCACACATCCAACACTTAATGAGTTGTTAGCAAGGAGTTAATGAGTTCTTTCTCAAGCAGGAATTTATGGCTCAGAAGAGAGGCTCACTGGGTTTTTCTTTCCAAACGGGCCCTCTGCCTTTTTTTTCTTTTTTTTTTCTCCAATGCTGGGTCTTTTTACGTTGCATAGTGATCAAAGCTTCCCAGGTACTCCAAGCCGGCTCTGTAGCAAAACTGGTATTGATCCTGGAACGAAAGAAGGGGAGAAAACCTTTTAGGAGAAAATAGGGCGTTTTTTATGGTGAGTGTTGATCGAACCTCCAGCCTTCATTCATGAAAGAAGGAAAGTGAAATGACTTTTACACAAAAGGGTCACACGACCCGACGCTACAGATACCGGATGTTTCTGTTTGAACGGAGAGGTTTAATTACCATTAGAGCAGAATAAACACTTTTTCACTGTTTCTGCTTAAAGGAAATGTAAGACGGGTATCAAGTAAACATATTTGACCACGTGTCCGGGATTACTTTTGAAAGCTTGTCTTAGTCAGAGATCTGTAATGTTAATGTTTGCCTCCTTTTAAAAGACAGTGTTCTTCTACCTAATTACTATACCGAGAAAAAAATGTCTTTATTTTCTATACCTGTGAACTTTAATTAAGGTTATTCAAAAAAATCTAACATAATTATAAAAAAAAAAGAATAATTGGAAACATGAACTCCTCAGAAGTGAACAGTGACTTCCTGTTTGACTGGGGTATAAATATGAGGTGACGCAGGCCTGAGTCTCTCTGAGGTTCTTCACGATGATGAAGACCAGAGAACACAGCAATGAGGAGCAAAGAAAAGTTGTAGAGCTGCACAAATCTGACAATGGAGACAAGAACATCTCTCAGCAGTTCAAA
>VRLP01008009.1:0-18766 GCA_009660295.1 Lophius piscatorius
GTAGGAACGAGATGATTGTGGCTGTAGTCGTAGGTGAGGTAGGAACGAGATGATTGTGGCTGTAGTCGTAGGTGAGGTAGGAACGAGAAATTTAGTTTTAAATTCGGACTGGAGTTCCGACCCCTCCTGGTCTCTCAACACAGCCGGGTTTTGGTTTTGGTCGCTGTTTACACAAACCCTCCACGTCGTATGGTGTTTGATTTCGTTCCCAAGAGTTAAGAAAGTTGTGGCTACGACTAATAGTCTCGTTTCCCACGTGATATATTTCTTTCTTGAAGAAATGTCACCTTATAGGCTCAGGAGCATCGGGGGTCACCAGAGCAGAAACTCAGCACCGTGAATTCTCTACATGAACACACGTGATGTGAGTTGGATTTGATCTCCTGATCTCTGGGGTTCTGACCCCTCAGCAGACGGGCATCATTGAATTCACTCAGTATAAGAGTTAGTTTATCTGTGATGAAGCCAGTCGTCATCCTCTCTGTAGATGACATCACACCACAGATCTCTTCTTCGGCTCTCCGTCACGCCGTATGGAAATAAATGAAAATCATGAATCATATTTGAAAAGTGGATTCTGCACATTCATGTTTTATTTTGAATTATTTTACTGAAAGGGCGACTTCAGAAACCAGACGGCTCCTGGCAATGAGTGTGAGTTATGCACTGGTACCATCAGGGTGCATGATGGGGGCTCAGTTCTGCGGGACATTTACGAGCCTTGTAACGAACCACAGAGCGCGGCGTTCGACTGAAAGCCTCCTGACGAACGACTGCTGGCTCTCAGAGAATCACAAGAGCCGCTCCGATTCCGCCACAGGAATATTTCAGGCTGTAATTTCCCTGGTACACCGTGACCTTGCTCCTCTGAATCATGCACTCGTTTCCTCACTCCATCCTCTGCCTCTGTATCTCGCCAACCCGCTGGAATGGATGAGGGGAGGGGGCCGGGCCAGGGGGGGCTCCTTTCTGTGTGTCGGTTCCAGTAAATGTGCTCTGAATCCCAAAGCAAACTCTAATCTTCATCCTCCATATGAGAGGAGGACCTCGCCGCCGATTCGTCCCTCAGTTTTCCCCTCTTTAGGCTTGTGATCCCAGCATCCTCTTCTCCATTTCCTCCTCTCTCCCTCAGCCACGCCTCTCATGGCGCTCTAATCCCATCCACTAATGAACCTGATGGAGTTCCGCCTCATTGTTTGTGTGTGTGAGGCCTAAAGACAGGGCGGAGTATCAGAGACGTGGATCGGTTGGAGTGAGACGGAGACTCGGCACGATTGCTTCACGCCAACGATTACAAACAAAGTCCCCAGAAAAGCCAAACCGTTGCATTTTTGTCCAGGGAATGCAAATGGCGCAATTCAAATTCATGTTACTTTATTATTCTTCGATCCAAGGAGAAATTAGTGATGCTGTGGTGCCAAAATTCTCCAAGCGTCAAACCTTCGGATGTCGTCGATGAAGTGGAGGAGGAGCTTATCTGGTCACGCCTCCTGATAATGCTCTAGATTCAGACATGGTGGCGTTTGGTTTTCAGACCTATCCGAAACCTCACAACAAATACAAACAGCCGTTGAGCATATTGAAGAAATGATAAGACCTGCCTCTAAATGGAACTAATGATCTGAAAGCAGACCAGATGGAACCAATCTGCAGTCCGCTCAGAAGCCATCGGAACCATCAGAAGACGCACACGGCATCACAGCAAGGGATCCGCAAGTAAAAGAGCCAACAAAACGCTTAACTTTGAGCAGAAAACAACACGCAGGAGAACTGGTCCAAATAAAAAGACCAGACAGACGCAGACGGTTTTTATCTGTCATCTTAATTTTGGGTTTTGTGCACAGAGATTTAAAATGGATTCCACTCGGGTCAAGTCGGCACGCACAAAGGGATTTTTAAAAAACACTATTATTCTGCTGTCATTTAAGAAAGTAAATGCGTTCACACATGCACTGTATTTAAAAGTTCCTCCATCCACAAGAGAACTTAAACTGGCTCTGAAAAGTGCTGCTGTCAAGATTATGCTAAGATTTCAGCTGTCATTCAAACTCAGTTCAACAAGTCGGTTATTCAGCTGAGACTGAGGTCCGTAGTAACAAAAATAAAAGTATAAAACTGGAGGTGATAAAAAATAACATGGGAGGATTTATATAAAATACTGTTACTCAAATAGACGTTTTACCGTCGGCAACATCAAACTAGCCTTACACCTTTACAGCTTATGATTTCTGTTACTTTAGGCCAAAACAAGTAGAAAACTTTGTTACTTCTACACAAATAAAGCGTCATTTTTCTTACTCACGACCCCAAAAAAAAGGTTTTTTTTTAATTTCCAGCCAAAAAAAGTGCAATTGTTACTACTGGACCAAGAAAAATACATTTTTGTAACTTCCGCTAAAAATAAAATAGATAGAGAAAATAAGTAAATGAAAAAAAAAAGAAAAAGTTACTCTCGGACTTTTTAAGTGCGTTTAGAAACAAGACAATTGTGATGAAAATCACATTTCTGTTCTGTTGAGTGTGGATTTAGTTAGTTCACAGATTGGAGCCAAAATGGTGCAATAAATTGCTTCAAATAACCTGAAACCAACCACACACTGAAAGAACTGTATTTTTTAAAACCACAGCGAGTCTGACCCGAGTCTGTTAAGCCGGGTCGGATAGAGTTTTATTAATGAGCAGCACAGCCAGCAGCTTCAGGCGCCTCCTCTCATTTCCTCTCCTCATATCTCCATCCACACTCCTTCATCTCCACCTTCTTCTTCTTCTTCTTCTGGTACATTTTTCTAACCCCACTTGATCTCCCCCGGCTCCCTCTCCTTTCTTTAGCCCTGTGGTGAGCTGCAGGAACCAGAGGAAGGTGACGGGGTTTCTCCTCTCACCCCCCCTGAGTCTCTGCTGCATGTCTCCTCTGACAGCTGCTCGCCATGAAGTCTATTCCCGTCACAGTCCTCCCGCCACCAGAGTCCACCCTCCATCACTCACCCAGTGGGTGCTCAAACCGCCGCCTGACGGTGACTGCTGGAAACAAATCGCTCATTTTACAGCTCCGTGAGTCGTACGTGTTGATGAGATGATGCGGCGGAAGCTGTTATCACTCAGTGCCAACATTATATTTTTCCTCCTGGATAATACAATAACTATTAAATCAATATTTACAGCACAGAGAAAATGTCTGGGACGGAAGAGACTCCGCCTACCACCGTGTTTGTGTGTGCTACCTTCCAAAAAACTAAAAATCGTCCTTGACATATAACCCTAAAAAATAAACCTTGCAAATCAATCTTATGAAAATCAAAGTAGAATATTTAACGTATTTTTAAGTCTGTGCTGGAATTATTCAATAGTTTGACCTCAACGACAGAAACGCATTTTTGAATCCCCTTTTTATGATTTTATACAGAAAATGTACAATTTTTCGCTCTGTCATATTCATTTCCCTGTATTGAAAAAAAAACATTTGTGCACAGTCGGGGAGGGATTATTGTGATTATTTTATAATAAACTAAATCATTAGATTTCATGAGAGAAGTCGTACTGTGGTCATAATGATATGGCTCGTTTTTGTAATGGGACTACTAAATGTTTGACGTTTTAAAGGTTTATGCCCACAAACTTCACCCTGTCGGATATCTAAGAAAAACTCTACTGGATAGAATCGGTGCGTTTCCCATAACATGAAGGAAACTTTAAACTTCAAAAATACATCTGCAGCCTTTTCAGCTGAAAATGACATCATCCATTAACAAGACTGAATTTACCAAAAATGATGGATGGTAGCGACAAACGTTAAACGATAAAACTGGAGGTGATAAAAGTGCATATGAAGTGAAAAATGGACTGACAAATTGTCATTTGATAAAATAAAGTTATTGGCGTTTTATATTAAAAAGTGTTTCTCTTCGTTTACAGCATACATTTTTTTGTCGCCTCTTGCCAAAAAACTGCAATATTTCTTACTTATGGCCAAAAAGGGCAATTTTTATTATTTCCAGTCAAAAGTATTTTTGTTACTCATGGCCAAGAAGTATAATTTATGATACTTTAGCCAAAAAACAACAGACCAAAAGGAGTACAATTGTTACTTCTAGCCAAAAAGAAGTGCAATTTCTCTTACTTCTTGGATAAAAGGTGCCATTTTTCTTATTTCTGTAGATAAAAAAATTCCAACTTTTGTCACTTCAGCCAGAAAAAGCATGAATGTTGAATAGATTTAGTCCTTCAAACAGACTCAGAAGTGCAGAAGAACTCGCTGAGCGCAGCAGTTTTGTTTAATTGACCTATTTTCAGAGATTAAAGTGTTTTTACTGATGATTTGAGGAAACACTTAATGAAACGTAAATATGTGCCTCAGTCTTTACAACCTTACTTTCTAGGAGATTTGAATCAGCAGGTTAAAAAGCCGCTTCGTCTTTTCTGTCTTCTGGCTCGGGTTGAACTGACGTCGGTCCAAAGTGTGAGTGGAGCGCCAGCCGCCGTCTCTCTTTTCTCCTAAAAAGGCTAAAGTGGAGCAGTAGGGGAGGTTGGGTCAGAGGGGGGGCGGTGAAGAGGAGAAATGTAATGAGGTGAACAACAACAGTCTCAGACATCTAGAGGTGGAGGGGGTGTGATGGATGGATGGATTTGTTTGTAAATGTGACGGGAGTCGCCCCGATTCTATTAAAGGAAACCGGTTCTAGAAATATTTCACGCTGACTTTGGTAAACATTCCCGACCTTGAATAAAAGGTCAAAAAAACAATCCTGCCCCGATGTGACCCGTCTGCTGTTGTTGGCCGCTCCAGCTGATGAAAGAACTCGCTGATGATGACCTCATCCGATGATTACTGCCAATATATTTACTGTTTCAGTCTGTTTTACATCAGTTAAACATCAGCGCCAACCGCTGCACTTAACAGAACTTATTTCATTACATTTGATTAAATGAGACTAGAAAAATTCTTGTACTGAAAAAGGGTGATACAGATAATTTATTGTCCACAATTCAGTTAAATTTATCCTTCGGTTTCTTCATGTGTTTAGTTCAGAGGACTTGTGGCTCCGTGGAACAGATGTTGTTGGATCAGTTAGGTTCAGATTGGCGGTCAGCCTCTGTGGAGGTGGAAGAGTATCGCAGTATTACTTCATCTCATGCTGCACCAGTTCAATTTAGGATATTGATATTTTTCTGAAATCCGATGCAGAGCTTCCAGAGGTGAGAGCCGGAAACTCGTATTCCACGTTTAAGTGACGGATGCTAACTGTTGTTTCTTGGCTGCAGAGATGAGGAGAGTTTTTAAAGTGTTGATGATCAATCCATTTATATGGACTTTAAAACCTTTCATGTCCTCAGACTCATCAACAAAACCATCATTTCTGTGCATTTTCTTTTTTCCTACGGGGCATTTATTAATTGAATATATTTCGACACTCTAAATGTACCATAAAATGAAAAACTGTTTGGTCAAACATGTTTCTTGTACAATGAACTACAGCATTTATCATCTTCAGAGGAGTCTTGTATTATTAATTTCTTTCTTAATCTCTTGAAATGATCACAGATATTATAGAATCGTCATCACCGCCACAGATCCTTTATGTTAACGCAATAACTGAAAAACTATTTCACAGTTCATGCACAGTTTATACCCAAACAGACCGTAGTGTGATGAAGAACCGGAGGGATTCTGGGAAGAGTCAGTTGCATTATATTTCTAAAAAGGAAGATTCATCTCCGAAGGTTTTTGGACCATCATTTCTCAACTGCACGTCCGATTTACCACAAATGAGGTGCATATGAATCTACTCCAGTAGATCCCTCTTGTTTATATCATATTTTACTCAGATTCATTTTTTACTTGCTACGGGGACCGTTTTTTTTATGAAAAACACTTGTATTTGTCATGTTTTACTGCTTGTTCACATTTTACTCACTGGGGGAGAGAAACCCCACAGTTTTATGACGCTTACTTCCAGACCATGTGTCCAAATCGGCTCATATGAATCTACACTGAGATCTGTCTTGTATTTATAAATAACTTCACTATAATAGTTCACATTCTATTCATGAGGCAGTTTTTTGTGGAAAATACAGTTTCTTGTTCGTATCTTCCCAACCATTAGTTCATTTCTGTCTAAATTTAGCTCCTATGAATCGACACAGGGAAATCTGTCTTGTTTTAATCCTGAGCTCAGAAAAACAAGTTAACTGTATTAATCTTCATCATTGAGTCACTCTGGGATCAGATCTCAGAGCAGACTGCTGACTTCATAGAAATAGTTAGTTTGAGTCAATATGGACTGTTTGAGATTATTAAGGACTCATTTAATTTACGGAGTTCAATCGCCGGTACAATGCATTGGATTGGGGGCTTTTCCGGGATATACCCCTGCTGTTGGGGGCGAAAGCGTAGGTCCAGTTTATAAATGAATGTCTAAGCGCAATTTTTGTGCCTCTGAATTGAGTGTTTTATGGGTAGCTTTTCATATCTCATGAAGATCATGTCTTTTTACAAGGAGTTGAAATATTCCATTTTGTCTACTTTAAAACGTGAGCAGTACTCGAGTAGCATCAGTAGCAGAGGCGATGATGAACCCGATTGATTTATTCACATGTCCTCAGGAGATCAGATACTTTTTATTTTTATTTTGACTGGCTGGATGCTGGTGTGCCATCGCTAAACCAGTCAGCTTCTGTTTGTCCAGAGAGTCACACTCAGACTTGGCAGAAGCTTGCCTCGATGGAGATGGATGTGAAAACTTCTAACTTGGGATCATCATGTATTTTTACGTGAAGGTGAATCCTGAGAGGGAGAGGACACACAACAAACCCGTCCTATGGAGACGGACCGTAGCCTCCAGCCAGAATGATCTGCTCCTGCAGGTCAGCACTGTGTGAACATTCAGAAGTATGGAGCACGGCATCAGTCTGGCATGTAAACCAGAGCACCCCTCTCCTGTGAGCTCATGGTCGCTCGCCTCAGAGCTTGGGTTGGCAAAGTAGCAGCTGGACGACAGCAGTGAGCGAGGAAGAACTAATGATAGAGAGGAAGGCTTAGAATTAAATCAGGCAGCAAAGTGAGCCAGGTGAGAGAGGTCGGAGGTCAGAGGTTCAGTAAAGGTCACTGAGGTGTCCACCAACATGCCTGCTGCAGTACGAGCTCACAGATTCCCCCCTGGATCAACAGAAGATCAGCCGGGCTTGGATCATCCTCAGAATTGAATCAGTTGAATCAATGAATCAGTTCACAGAAAATTGACCAAAAAGAGAGTAAAGCAAAAACAGGATATGTTCTCTGTTCCCGGTACTGATCCAAAATGCAATGGATCTCTGCCTCAGCAAAGTGAAGCTGGAGGTCACCAAAAGTCACCACAGATAATTAAAACCAATAAATACTGATAGAAGCTGGTGTCTGATTTGACCCAAGGTAACGATGACATCATCATTTAAAAAGAAAATAGGGTCTGAAAGTCTAAAATCTAGTCTTTTTTTTTTTTTTGTTCCCTTTTCATAGATTAGGACAAAAGTTGTTAAGGAAGAAAGTGTCCACATGCTTCATACTGCACTTTAATTTAAGATTGAATACTTTATTAGAACATTTTATTTAAACATTGGACATCTTCACTTAAAGTGAGGACACTATGCTCATAAATAAAACAGCATCAGCTCCAGCGAAGAGTCCTGCAGAGATTCTCCCTACTCTTCAATAATACCTGCTTACCAGTAGAAAATACAAATACCTAAAAAGTAATATTTCCTTGTGCTGAAGATGGACCAAACAGAAAATTAGCTGAATAAAAGCGGTGTCGATTGGGCTGGTTCTCACGTAGGACCACTGTGAAGCGGCTGATGGACCTCAGAGCAGCTGGCAGAGACTCCTGGTCTCTGGGAGAAGCTGGAGTTAAACATGTGATCCACATGTGCGACGCATGAATATGTCTTTGTCTTAATTAACAGCACGTGTGAAGTTTTCTAACATGCAGCAGCCAAGAGTATACAAATAAAAAAGAAAAATATGAGCCAATAATGGAGAGACACGCTGGCTCTCCCAAATCCGATAAATAAACATGAGACGCAATAAAAAGAAAGCCGCTAATAGAAAACATAAGAAAATGTAAACAGGTTACATAAGCCTGTTTATGTGGAGCAGCACGCCACGACTCCCCCCCAGACCTCATCCCTGCAGGTTACTGCTACCGACACCGACCCGCTCCATCACACTGGTAGCGGTCGGGTTGTTGGATGTTGACAAGGAAGAAGAATCCATTAAGTGAAGATGAGTCTTTATTTCAGTCCTTGTCTGTCGTGAGTTTCCTAAAGTAAAGATAATTGATCTTAGCTGCAGCTTCAGCGGGACGGACTCACCAGTGACTACGGCTGGGGGTTCTGGTTCCTCATATAAATGCTTTGTTGTTCACATCTGCTTCTTTGAAAAAGTGAGCAGCAGCACGTCATGCATTAAGCTGTAATACTCTGAACACACAAAACCTGCTGGGTCAGTTTAATATCCAAAATACTGGATTGAGGACGCCGGTTTAAAATTTAGGGTGGTTTTACCGTTTTAGCGTTAAACAGTAAGAATTTTATAATCAATATTAAAGTACAATACGTCGGATTAATTATTCTTTTCACCCTTTTTATGTGTCGACCTGAATTCTGAAAGGACCAATTTGGTTGTAGCCCTTTATTTTCTTTCTTTTTTAACTCAACAGCATAGTAAACCGATCCAATGCAGAGATGGTCTGGCCGTTCTTCATCCAAGTTGCTCCGACATTCTCCTGGGAGAACCAGACCTCCAGCTGAGCAATGTCACCCTCACACTGTGAGGTTGTAACTCTACAGTCGTAGAGTAGCTTGCTCATCTTTCAAGCGTTTATCACTTCAACTTCAGGACAAAACCCTCTACTAGGTGGATGAATCCCTAAAAGATATGCATCATCTTCTCGCCGAGCCTTTCTGTCCTGTTTCTCCATCTGTCGTAAATTGATATAAAACATTCCTGAATTTGTCTGGAGGATACTCGCTAATGAAAAACAGTCGCTAACAAGAAGCTTTTCTTTGTGCCGGACCAAATAACAAGTGCTGGGAAGATCATTATCGCCGCATCGAACCCAAAACCTCAGCATTTACTGTCAAACTGGAACACATTTCAGTTCAACAACGAAGACATCTATTCGTTTATGTTTTTATAAACTTTGTGATGGAATAGAGGAAGCATGCATTGACGTCACGAGATGTGAGTCACGCTAATGTCTGCTAGAACTTCACATTTTGTTCCCCTCAAAACCAGGTCCATTATCATGGGATTAAAAAAATCTCTTTGAATGAAAATCTGCTGAAGACAGAATCTGAAACCAAAGATTTCCAGTAAAAAATATGGTTTTGGTTGTGAAATAATGTTTTATTACCAACGATTAGTTTCTTCTCATGGAAGGAACATCTGAGATTATCTTTAGCTTTTTTCAGAGATGATTTCCCATAGTGTGAGAAATGTGCTCTTAATAGCATGTTTCAACTAACGGAACTTCCCTACACTACATGTCCACTATGTCTAAGTCTCAACTACATCTCCACTACACCACCACAAGATCTACACTACTGTACATCTTAGACTCAACTACATGTCCACTATATCTAAGTCTCAACTACATCTCCACTACACCAACACAAGATCTACACTACTGTACATCTTAGACTCAACTACATGTCCACTATATCTAAGTCTCCACTACATCTCAGACGCCACTACATCTCAGACTCCACTACATCTCCGCTACACCACCACAAGATCTACACTACTGTTTATCTCAGACTCAACTACATCTCCACTACATCTCAGACTCAACTACATCTCATACTCCACTACATCTCAGACTCCACTACATCTCAGACTCAACTACATCTCCGCTACACCACCACAAGATCTACACTACTGTACATCTTAGACTCAACTACATGTCCACTATATCTAAGTCTCAACTACATCTCAGACTCCACTACATCTCAGACTCAACTACATCTCCACTACATCTCAGACTCAACTACATCTCATACTCCACTACATCTCCACTACATCTCAGACTCAACTACATCTCAGACTCCACTACATCTCCACTACAGCTCAGACTCCACTACATCTTACTGTACAAACCTCACCTGGAAGAGGTCCCGCCCCCTTTAGCGATATGAATGACTAATTGTAAGCTAACATTTACCAAAAGATTCTTATTTTCTACTCATTACACACTTATAATAAAAACATGGTTATGAACATTATATTCCATTAATTTGAAGAAATACACCTTAACTTCATGCACTGCACCGGAACCAGAATCTGACCATAATTATATGTCTGTAGAAATCTCTAGAAGTTTGAAGCCATCATCAGAAATACTGACGGATAAACCATCTTTAAGTATGACCTTCTGGTTCTGGTGCTGCCGTCTCGGTATCCATGATGTTGACGGCTGGTTTCACCAGTGCAGCTGATGAAGCAGATTTTCGTTCTTCCGCCTCCTCCTGTGCTTATTTCCCCACTTCCTCTACATCTCATTAAATATATATATTTTTTCAAGGTTTGTCTAATTGGATTCTTCCTGATGAAGAACACATGTAGGCCGAGAAAACGGAGAGCTGCTTGTCTTTTTGCCGTCTGTCTCTCTCACTCTGAGGATTTGGTCTCTCCTCTCACCATTAGTCTGGCGAGCTTATGATGACTCATGCAGAGATGATGTATAATTCATGGCAGTGTTTGGTTTGCGACTGTAAAAAGATGCTTTTGTTAGACGAGGAGGACGCCGCCAAACAGGAACTTCTCAGTTGGCCTTCATCTCAGACGAGAGGAAGAATAAAATCTCTTGTTTATCTCCGGAGCTCCAAAAATACTGACACAGAAATCTGCAGCCCATAATGAGAGGTTTGGATTTGATTTAATCCTGAATTACGAGCTAAAAATAAACATTCCTTAAGTGAGGAGTCGCCAATCGTGATCGGTGTTTCGGACTTTATGACGGTCAGAGTTGATCCCAAAGCGTTTTGGAGAAATAATAAGTGGTACGGTAAAATGCCATTGGAGAAAAAAAAGACTTCAAACCTTTTGACAATAAATTTAGACTAATACATAGATTTGAGATATATTTATATTTTTTATAAAAATGTAAAATATTTTTAACATCTTGTGTTTGTACATTAAATTTATGTTAAAAACTAGCGAATGGCAACAGTTAGAGGTTGTAAAAGTTCAAAACAGTAGTAGATACAGTAAAGTAATCTCATTCAATAAAAAGTTTATTCCTTTATTTTTTCGTTTGGAATATATTGAAAATAGAATTTTACGGTGAAAATGCAAACTTTTGATGAACTTACAGAACAATAAATTAGAAATACTATGTCAATAACAAGTAATCACTATATTACAAATTACATTTACAGTAAAAACCTTTACACTTAGAAACATTAGAAATACAGCAATCACAGAACTTTTGACTGAAACTGTTTATTTCTCTTACAGTAAGTAGACCCGAAGTGTCTGACCCCCATAGTCATCTTCTCTCTTTACCTAAACTGTGGTCCAGCTTTCATGTCCTGCTCCGGCTCATGTGTTCATTTCACTTCATACTGGGCCGTGACGAAGCACAAATATTCAGAATTAAAATTGTATTTGGAGGCAGTATTATTTGGCATTTACACATTTGTGGATCTTATTTTTAATTTTTCAGAACTGTAGAAATTGACCTTTATTGGCACATAAAGTGATTTTGGCTTGGAAAGGGTCGGTGACCTCTGATCTAGAAGATGATGTGTGCAGCTTTAACCACCATCTTCATATCTGGCACAAAGTCCTGTCCTGATGGAAGATCAGAATCCAAAGAGTCTCCACTCCTAGGAATGTTTTGGCCTAGATGCTTTGACCCAGTTGTCGTTTGTTTCAGGCCCATGATGAAACATGCCCCCTCCTCTAATACCCCAGTGTTTGCTTTAACCCTTGAAGGCCGTCTAACGGGCCGGTCCACTTGTTGCCTGGCAGATCTCAGACTTTGAGTCCATGTTTGTGGGTCGTGTCAACCTGCGACATACGATCCTCTCTGAGATATTGTAACAGGGCAGCGGGTTCGGAATCAGATGTCCAGCCGTCACCCATAGGGGGTGAGGAAGGCAGAGGTGTAGATTTCTGAGTCTCCTAGACACCCTGACTCCAAACAGCCCCAAAATAATCCCTCAACATGTAGGACGAGTTTAAGCGACTTACCAAAGACAAAGATGGATATTTAATATCCTTCAGATCTGTTTCCAAAATGATTCAAAGTTAATTCAGACGCCGATTCTCTCTGATGATCTCAGAATCGACTCTTGGCAATTTCTTTTTTTTCATTTGGGTTTTCAGAACTTCTTAGAACTTGACCTTTAATATCCGTGATCAGGCTCAGAGATGAACCAAGGGAATGTCGTCATCCTGTGTTTCGCTTAATAAGGAATTGATAAACTCAGAGATAGAAGTTTTAAAAAGGTCTCGGCCCGTTTGGTAGAGTTACATCACCATCAGAATTAATCCGTGTTCGTCCGGATGTCGTCAGAGCGGCCGTCTGAGATGAAATTATACAACGTGATACCAAAGGACATGAGTCAGCTTTAAATGGTTGAGACCTTAAATCCCCCAAAAATTAGACAATGAGGTCACTGAGTCTGATCATTCCCTCTAAAATATCATACTGTAAACTATAAACCTTCAAATAAAGTTCACGGCGAGGCTCTAAAGTAAACAGAGTCTGGACGAGGATGCGGGGCTGGAGGATAAACAACTGACAGGGAAGACAAACAAAGACTGTGAGGTGGCGTTAGAGCCAGGTGGACCATTTCCATCGTCCGTCTGATGGCTATTAATGAGCCGCTCTAAACCGCCCCGCCAAGCTCTGCAGAAACGCTGATGTCAGCAGAACGCAGGAAAGCAGACGGAGCAGTCGAAGAAACATTAGGCAGATATCTCCACAGTACTTTTAGAAAATTCCCCTTCATTTCTTCAAACATGATCTAAACCTGTATGAACCAACGGTGCTGTGGTCTTTCTAGAATAAGGTTGTGATATTGATACAAGCGGTTACGGATGAATGAATAAAGTCATATCATTTCTAGAATAAAGTTCTAATATTTCTGGAATGAAGAAGTAATATTTCCAGAGTAAAATCCTAATATTTCTGGATTAAAGTCCAAATATTTCCAGAGTAAAGTCCTGATATTTCTGGATTAAAGTCCAAATATTTCCAGAGTAAAGTCCTAATATTTCTGGGCTAATATTCCACTCAACAGTGAATGTTGATGAAGCAGGTGTTTTATTTTCGTCCTTCTCGTGATTGTGTTTGCGGTATGCGATCGTTTTAACCCCCTGGCTATGACATCATGGACTAAATTCTGCACCTGAAGTGGATTCCTGCTTCTTCTAGCTGGTCTAAATAAACTAGAGACATGAGTTACATCCATGTTCACTTTGATGGAGCGAAGACAGTCGGAATTCCTCCTGACATTTTTTCCTGAGGTAGTCCGTCTTTGATGTCCATGTGTGAACGTCATTCAGATGTGGGTGTAGAATCTGTTCCCACTGTAGCTCAACAATCCTCCCCATTTAACCCCTCAAACCTTAACAATGAGATTGGCTTCAATTTTAGAAAGTTTGTGTATTTTTTTTTATTCTTTTAATTTCAGTCTAAGATAATATAGTATGTAAATAATTCACTGTGTGAACAAAAGTCTTCCTCACAGCAAGGACAAAGATTCCCCCATTGAAACCCATTAAAACTGACATTTGTCATCACTACATTGTCCGATTAAAAACTCCATGAATTCCCTTTTGTTCGGTTTTCATTCTGGAATCTTTGGATTTGGCATATTTAATGTATTTCTATCTCATGGTGCTGTTTTCTATTGTTGTGTACAACAGGAACATAATCATGCTGTCCTTCATCCTGAAAGAAAATGCTGAGAGTAAATGAATATTTTATAGGTTTGATCAGGACTGATGCTGGGTAAAATCATTTTCATCAAGATTCTATCTTTTCTGATGAAGTTTTTTGAAACACGACTTTCTTCGAATATGTGTTCAGAACAGGTCAACTGTGACACAGGAGGTTTTATTAAAGCGTTATAACTGTCGAATGGAAATGAACAAAATCAGCGGTTTAAAAATAAAGAATACTAAAGCTGTAGAAGGAGTTTCCTTTTAGCCTTTGAACGTTTTGGGACTCCTGTGTCTCATTGGTTCATTTACAGAAAGAAATTAAAGAAATGGACATTTATGTCCTCTGGGAGGACTTGAGTAAGTCTTGATGAAACGAGACACAAGGGTTAAAACGCTCTGGACCGTGACAGAGGGTTAGTTTTATGCGTGATTGATGGCCGGTGGTTTTCAGACTGGGTCTCCAGAGGGATGATGGATGGACATGTAGGCGTTGGAATGAACAGAAACACCTTGACCTCCTGTAAGAGAAGGGTCAACTGTACAAACGCTGATGGATGTCAGCTCTGATGACAGTTTGTTTCTCTCCCTGTGAAATGGATGGGTGTGCTTCACCTCTGTCCACTCGTCGCCTTCATCCTCACAAACTCCTCATCTCCCCTCCTGCATTCACGTTCCGTTTGTCCCGTCTATCCGCCCGTCAGGTTTCATTTCTGCACGATAACTCAAAAATCCTTCAACATTTTTTCCTCCATTTGTCGACACCCAGAAACCGAGCCCGGACGTGGTTCCTTTGCTGTTTAGGAACTTTTATTGTGGTATTTATTTATTTTTATGATTTGACTCAGAGGAAGTTGTATGGATCTATGACTCTTCTCTAATCTTGTTATGAAAAGTCATGCACACATCTTCCATCTAGTGGAGAGGATCCTTGTCAAGCGTTTTTTTCACTTTAGTGTTCATTGAACTTTTACACATTTTTACCACCTATGGAACAAGAGGAAGATCTAAAAGCCGTATCAAGAACAAAACAGTGTTTGTAGGCATGTAAATACAAATACACATGAGTATATACCTTTATTATATATTATATATCAGAAGAAGAAAAAAAGTCTGTTTTTCTCATGTGTCGTCCATCTGTTCTTCATGCAGTCTTAAATGATGACTCAGCTCTTCCATCATGTAGATCTCCTCTACTATCTTTAATCGTTGTTCCTCTACCGCACTTCCAGTGAGAACTATTTTGTTGTGCTATTTACAATATTTTGACCAAATATGTCTCTTATCTGCACAATTTCCCTGACTATCCTGCCGCTCAAAGTTTCACTATTTATGAAGATAATCTGCAAGTTTCTGTGTGCAGTTTGTCAAAACACAGATGATTTCGTCCTCCAAAGTATATGGGGGTGATTGGCCGCCAATGTACAGACCCCTTTAATGCTATTGGAGATAAAAAAAGATCCTGTGGCCACGACTTAATAAGGCATGAATAAGACGTACCCACACCTTATTAAGTAAGGCGTGACCACGAGATAATGAGTTGTTTATGCGCCTTATTAGGTCGCGGCTACTAGATAATACGTTTTTCCCATGTTTGATTAAGGCGTGGCCACCAGATAATTTATATATATGTTTTTGTCAATGTCACCAGCATGGTAAATGTATCTTTAAAGACTTTCTCTTGACTTAAGCTATAAAAAAAAAATCTAAAAATCTTTGATATATGTAGTTGAATGTTTATCTGTTGTCAGTTTTTTTGGTACAATGCAGATATAACTCTGAGCTGTTTAAACGGCCGCTCCTCAGTGCTTGTTCTGTCCTCAGCCCGCCTCAGTAATAATAAACGCAGTGGAGCAGCAGCTAATGAGCATTTCAGTAAGAACTCATACCAGTTTACTGACATCATCAGCTGATCGACACTCTCTGACCTCTCCACTGTGTCTGTGATGACTCAGCAGTAATATCTGAGTCACTAGGCATTAATCCCCAGAGTCATTTAACATCTGAGTAAATATAAATGTTATTTACCAACCCTTCCATGGATTGTCGCAGCTGTGAGGCATGGGTCACTAAAAATTTCCATTACATCTACATGATTGTATTTTAAAATATCTCACTTACAGATTCCACATCAGTCTTCTTCATTTTAGCCATGAAATGCCGGGGATATTATGGAATCATCATCATCATCATTGCAGATCCTTCATGACTATTTCATAATTAATTTTCAAACTGTATATTTTCTTATGAAAAAACTTACTTCTTAGGTGTAAGATTTTTCAAAATAAAAACATTGAGCCAAAAGGTCAAAAGTCAAATGATCAATGAGGAGCCAATGCTAAGCTTAATAAATCCTGTTCTACCTGTCCATAGACACAAAGGTGATGACAATACAGCTGATGGTTGAGGAGATAATTGTAGTTAATTTTAGGTGTGAAGTTCAGGCGAGGCATAACTTAAAATAACCACTGAGCAGAGCATACTAGCTTCAGTAAGTAGCAGTTCATTTTCTTTAGCGACAGTTTCAACTCCCTAAATAACTCTGTCCTTGATCTCCGTAATCAGATCAGCCTCACAGCATATGATGACATTAACATCTCCATGACAAATCCTACCTGAACCACATTACATTCACTCTGGAAAAAAACGTATGGCAAAGTTACAAAAAGCATTTTGCGGTGTAATAGCGGTGTAATAGCGGTGTAATAGCGGTGTAATAGCGGTGTAATAGCAGTTAATGACTTTCCGTGTCAAGTTAGAATTGCAACTTTTGTTATACAGATCAATAAAACATATTCTCGATGGAATTTTAAAGGTATCATGACGGATGATTATCAAATCTTCCTCTCATGACAGTCTAATGTAACATTGTAACACACACTCACAGTAAATGATTAGATGTTTATGACATGTTATGTTGTCTTAGCTAATATCAAGTGATCGTAACAAACATCTCTAACTATGTCCACTGTCGTTCTCAACATTCACGTTTGTTTTCTTCAGTTCTCTCATGGTTGCAGTAACAAAACAAACAAAAGAAACGTTTAATTCATTAATGTCAGAACACATCTCACTTAAAAGCTTTGTACAGCAAGAGGATCTGATTTATTTGGTTCTGGTGACTCCACTCCTCTCTGCAGCAGCTACGTCACTGGGATCCAAATAAAACATTTGATTTAAAGGCTTTTATACGAAACGTCAAACGTTACAAACTAAACACACACTATAAACACACACACACACACACACTGGTAATCATATCGAAGGCAGCAGTGTTGTTTCAATTTATGAATAATAGATCGGATCCAGGAAGTACAATCTGACCAACCCATCAGGTAGAGAGTCCTCTCTCTCTCGCTCTCACTCTCTCTCTCTCTCTCTCTCTCGCTCTCTCTCTCTCTCTCCCCTTCTCCGCCTTTTGTTTCCTCAGTTTGTTTTCTCCTCTTCCTTTGTCTCTCTCTGCCTCTTGTGTTCATCTCTCCCTCCCACTCTGTATCCCACCCTCTCCTCTCCCTTTTGTTTCCATCAGTTGGAAGCTATTGGACGAGCGGCAGAGAGAAAAGCATGTCGGCGTCATCTTTAAAGGTGTGCCGTCAGGATATTTCAGCATCAGATTACTGAGGGTAAAGAAAACACAGGGCCTCTGTGTCTTATTTATGTAAACTTTTTTTTTCGTGTCTGGGTGGAACTTCATAACAGTCAGCATCAGTGAGGAAGCCACTCGGGAAATTGAGAGAAGAAGCTCTGGAGGCTGGGTGATGGTTCTGTATGTGAGCTCCCAGGATTTTAGTGGGGGGGCTGGCAGCGAGGCGGTGGTTGGACTGAGGCCTGGCAGCGGGTCAGACGGAACCCCACACGGACTTTGGCGCTACGTTTGCTGCCAGAGGAGACCCACACTGACTTCATGTAGGTATTCAGCAGAGAGGGAGCAGCTTTAATGTCTGTGTGGGGATTTTAATGTTGTTGTCTTCTTTTTTTTTTTTTTCAACCTGTCCTGTCCGGCACTCAGCAGTATGAAGATTGACTGAGTCATAATATTAATGTGTTCTTCCCACTTATCAGAGTCTTAAAAGTCTAAAATGTCATAATATGGATATGGATTCAGGCCTTAAAGAGACTGAAATATGTGGCGGTGTCATGCGCCGGTTCTTAAATACGATCTGGTGGGTTTCAAGTATCTGGGTCTTGAAGCCAGCATCTCAATATTCCTTCATGTTCGGCGAACATTTTACTAATATGCTCTTAAATTTAGGTTCCAATGGCCTGAAGTCAAGACCGAATAATATTACTATCTACCTCTTTAGCCTCAGTTGGTGCGTCTTTGTGTTTCCCGTCTGACTCCTTGTGGTTCCAGTGTCAGACTGTGTTTGGAGTGTGGTTCAGCCTGAGTGCTGCTGCTGTGGATCAATCAATCGACTCCTTCTATTTGAGGAGAAAGGAGCGTGAGTGGATGTCTGTTTAGAGGAGGAACCTTGAGTCAGTGAGTCGGGTCGTTAAGTTTCCATAAAAAATCTGAGTGAAATGCTGCCATAATAGGAGTCTGCAATATAAACCCCCGGTCTGATAAGGGAATGAGGCTTGAATGGATGTGGGGCTGGTTGGTCTGGGTTTGAATCCCTCCTCCTGTAGGTCTGTCTGGGTTTGAATCCCTCCTCCTGTAGGTCTGTCTGGGTTTGAATCCCTCCTCCTGTAGATCTTACTGGGTTTGAACCCCTCCTCCTGTAGGTCTGTCTGGGTTTGAATCCCTCCTCCTGTAGGTCTGTCTGGGTTTGAATCCCTCCTCCTGTAGATCTTACTGGGTTTGAACCCCTCCTCCTGTAGGTCTGTCTGGGTTTGAATCCC
>VRLP01008010.1:0-18763 GCA_009660295.1 Lophius piscatorius
GGACCTCCACTGTCTCCCTGTCCTCAAGGACCTCCACTGTCTCCCTGTCCTCAAGGACCTCCACTGTCTCCCTGTCCTCAAGGACCTCCACTGTCTCCCTGTCCTCAAGGTCCTCCACTGTCTCCTTGTCATGTAGAACCTTCACTGGATCCCTATCCTACAATAAATTCAATTCCGAATCTCCTCCTCACTCAAAAAGCCCCCCACAACCAGGCCCCCTACTTCCACACTGACATGGTGCACCACCACACTCCACCTCCTCTTCTACGACGCCAATCCCCCCTTAGAACTGGGGTCCCGCTTGAACTCTGTCCAAAACCATCAGAGACCGCGCCAAACTGTCCATCTTCAGATCCCGTCTCAGAAACAGACTTACAGCATTGTGGTTTTGTTTTATGCATGAAGGAATAAATCTGTATTATATATAACTTACATTCTCCTGCTGTAGGCGGGGGGCCCACGACCAGCCCCCTCCTTCTGAAACTTCAGCAGCCTGCGAAGAAACCGTATTTCATCGTAACAGTAACCCTCTTACATTTCTACAGTCAAATTTCCAGGCACCAAAACCTACATCGACCCTGAGACCTACGAGGACCCCAACCGGGCCATCCACCAGTTCGCCAAGGAGCTGGACGCGTCCTGCATTAAAATCGAGCGGGTCATCGGAGCAGGTGAGCCCGTCCGCCGCCGCCCCGTCACTCGCCGCTCGCATACGTGGCGCTGACAGCCGCGCCCCCACACCTTGAACACAGACGCGTTTCTATGAGGGATTCAAACAGGGGAGAAATTCCAATTGCAATTATTGTCTAGCAGAAACTCCGGAGCCCAGAAATTGCTGCCACATGGGTTTTCCAGCGGTCAATGACGGCGAGCACGCATCTCTCGCACGTCTTATTATAGGTCTGGGTTACACTCCCCCGAGTATAACAAGATGTCACCCTCCTATTTGTAATCCGCCGCCGCACAGCTGCTTTGTCTCTGCACACGCTAATACTTTTGTCTTTGTGAAGTGCTGGTGATTTTATCCTCCTTTTAACACACCCGCCCCTCACCCACAAATGGTTTCACCCACACAGGGGAGTTTGGGGAAGTGTGCAGCGGCCGGCTCAAGCTGCCAGGGAAGCGGGACGTGTCGGTCGCCATCAAGACGCTGAAAGTGGGATACACGGAGAAGCAGAGGCGGGACTTCCTGTGCGAGTCCAGCATCATGGGACAGTTTGATCATCCCAACGTTGTTCATCTGGAGGGAGTCGTTACGAGAGGTGAGATGAATGTAAAAGATCATTCCTGGTGTCGTGGAACAGGAAGAAGGTGGCTCCTAGGTCTCGCCAGTAGCACACTATGCCAAAATCAACGGAAATCCTAGCAGTGATTTCATCTCAGGTCATCGATCCGTGAGCTGAAATCACGGATCAGCTCACGGATCGATGACTTCAGCTCATCGATCCGATGAGCTGAAGTCGTCGATCCGATGAGATGATGAAGCCAAGCAGAACGAGACGATGAAGCCAAGCAGAACACTAAGTCCACCTCTGAATGTGTCCTAGTCAAAGATCAGAACCCCGTTGAGATGCATGTTGATGGTGGGACCTGAGAAGATCAGGTTCTGCTCACAAACTGGCACCACAGTGATGTCAGAGACTGACCTCCAGGCGTCGCTGCTGAAGGTGGAACATCTAGATATTAAGGTCAGGGGGGTGAATACTTTCTCACCTCACCCCTAGTCATTAGTTGTCTTTGGGAGGTGAAGGCGTTTGGACTGGAGTGACATAATAACCGATGAAATTAGCCTCCGTTCAACATTTCTCATTAGACTGTAATAAAAGGACCAGATGGCGACTTTTAATCAAAATGAGACGCCGCTGTGACTCAGATGTGAGACGTTATGTAACCAATCAGAACCCAGGAATCCATCACCCATCCTCCTCTTCTTCTCCTCTGCAGGAAAGCCCGTGATGATCGTCATCGAGTACATGGAGAACGGCTCATTAGACGCTTTCCTCAGGGTGAGTATCACCTCCTGAGCGCGGCGCCGACTTCCTCCCTGCGTCGGTAGCAGAGCGCCCCGGACAGCAGGAAGTCTGCCGCAGCGTCGCATAGATATCATAAATCTGGTTCTGGCGCTGCTGCGCCGCTCTGACCTACATTCCCCCTCGTGGTCAGCGAAGACGGCTGACCTGCCTGTTTCCTCTGTGCCGCGCAGAAACACGACGGCCAGTTCACCGTCATCCAGCTGGTGGGGATGCTGCGGGGCGTCGCGGCGGGGATGCGGTACCTCTCCGACATGGGCTACGTTCATCGGGACCTGGCGGCTCGGAACATCCTCGTCAACAGCAATCTGGTGTGCAAAGTGTCGGACTTCGGCCTGTCGAGGGTGATCGACGACGATCCAGAGGCCGTCTACACGACCACGGTGAGTCAGTTACGGCGCCGGCTCTCTCTGCTCAGCGACCCCATGGTGGTGGGCGGGGCTTCTCCATGCCATGTGATCTATGAGTCATGAATGAAGGACTCACATCTTCTGAATCCATGAAGTGGTGCCAGTTTTTCTGCTGGATGTTGTTTTTAGGGGCGGATGCAGGATTTAATGGATGTGGTCTTTACTCCACCCACTGACCTGCCTTTTACTTTTTAACAGGGCGGCAAAATCCCCGTCCGGTGGACGGCGCCAGAGGCCATACAGTATCGCAAATTCACCTCCGCCAGTGACGTGTGGAGCTACGGCATCGTGATGTGGGAGGTCATGTCCTACGGGGAACGGCCCTACTGGGACATGTCCAATCAAGACGTGAGTGGTACCGAGCTGCTGTTGTGGGTTTGTGGGTTCTAAACAAGGACCACGGCTTTCCTAAAACCTACCAGATGGATTCAGGGTTGATGGTTTTTTGGGTTAATTTCATTTTAGCTATTGTTGGTTTTTTTCTCACCCTTTTCTTCTTGAAGTCAATATTTTTCCCTCCGGCGCTGCTGGCAGGAAGATTAGACCCGAGTAAACTTCTGGGCTGATCCCCAATGGAGAAGTTAACAGAATATTGATCACCTATAAGGCAACATGGGTGCAGGGCGGTCAGCGCCGCTGCCTCTCAGCGTGAAGGTTCTGGTGTTCCGACCCATCTTCACACTCAGAGGAGGTTGTGGGTTCCCTCCCGATGTCCCCACCTCCTCCCACTGTCCACATTCATTGGTGTATGGGCTCAAGCCCACCTCAACCCACCTGATAAGCTGGCACAGAAAATACGCACTGATCCGCCATAACATTCCAACCGCTGACAGGTGAAGCTCTAGAGCCAGGTAGCCCCTCCCCTCATGGTTTCCCTAATGCTTCCTGACTCACTGCAGGAATGGTTTGACTTGGCCTCCATGTTCCCTAGATTTAAAAAGAAAAAAACATCTCCAATCTATGCAGGTCCCTCTTTTCATTTGAGTCCACGCCTCAACGGGTCGGACCTGCTTGGAACCCAAAGGTCGACCTACATTAAATTTGGCATGTGGTTGTAATGTTTTGGCGGATTGTTGAACCGTGTTGATGACTGAGAAACTGTTGAAAAAAAATGTCCAGAAAAATTCTACAGATTTGATGCTTCTCATTTGGACCGGTCTAAATCCAGTACCGTCAGTGTTTTGAGTTCTGGAAAGTCGCTTCATCATCAGGCTCCGAGAAGTTCTAACGGGTTCTCATTGATGGATACAACGTTTCTCCGATGGATCCCTAAACTATAAACTACTTATTGCTGACGAGCGAGACCCGGCCGCCGCCGCCGCCGCCGCCGCCATCTTAGCTAGAACCTTCAGGAACGGATCATTAACTGTGAGAATAGTCGACGAGGTCGTCGCACTAAACACGTCCAGGTTGGTGGTTATTCTACGAGGCTTTTATTCAGAAAACCTGCCGGGAGTGACGCCACAGGAACAGTAACCTTGGACTGAAGGAGTAGAGGAAGTGTTCATCACGCCGCCATGATTCATTTGAAGGAGGAAGAGGAAAAACATGCCGGCGTTAATCTAAAAGAGGCAAACAGTCGTCACGCAGCGTTCCTCACATTCAAATGTCTGTAATGACTTATGATAATGTGAGCCATTGTGAGCAATAGTGTCGAACCAATTACACAGTCAGAAACTCGTGCAGATTTGACACTTTCAGACGTACGACTCTGTGTTCAAGGATCCTGTGACGAGTTTTACCTCGTAAAAAACTTCAAACGTGACCATCTGGCTTTTTTTTTCTCTTATGACATCCTGATGATGATGTCATAATGATGATGTCGCCTTAGCTTGAACCGAGAGAAAGCCTGTGAAGAGTCTGGGCACCTTAAAGAATCAAGGAGCTGCTGTTGCATTCTGGGAAATGTAGGACCCAGCTTACGTAAAAGCTGGCCTTCCATTTATATCAATTCTTTTTCTCATAAAAATTACAAACCAGTTCTTCAATCAATGTTTTCATAGGCGATTTGATTCCTTTCATACTATTTTAACAAAGAGAGCAGGATAAGAAAGAAGTTTATCGGGTAAAATGAGTATTTATACTTTAGTTTACGTCTAAACTAGTTTGGATAAAACGTATCAGAATTAAAAAAGTTTAATGCTGGAAATGTACAAAACGTCCACAGGAGTGTCTGTAAATGGAATAAACTTCGGATCAACACCAGATTCTTCTGTAGTAACGGACTTCGCTGTTAGGGGAGCCTGAAAACTGTTCAAACCGGGGCGTAAAGTGTAATCTTTCTAAAACACAACTGTTTCTGTTGCCACGTGAACTGGCTCTTCTTGTGAAAACTGTGACGACCCGGTGGGCCCGCTTTTACGTTCGGACCCAATTTGTTTGGTATTTGCGAAATCAACGCAAAGTCACGATTAGAGAAGCAAAAGACGAGCGTAAAGCAAGTTTTGCATTATTAGCAGAAGTTGTTAACGTTATAACTGAAAAAACTTTTCATGGATCAATTTACAATTTTACGGCCACTTAGACCTTCGTTTGAGGAAGAACTGGATTGATTGCAAGAAAGGTCAGAGCAAATATCCGCCACTAGGAGGAGCTCTATCTCCAAACATTTTTCGGGCCATAATTTCTCAACCGTTGGTCCGATTTAATCCAAATCTGGTTCTAATGAATCGACTTGAAGAGATTGGTCTTAATTTTAAATAAAAACAACTTTTCTTCAAACAGAACTTTCTAATTCTTTCTCCAATTTAGTCCAAACTTGGTCGGTATCGATCTTGTAGATTATATTTCACTCTAATAGTTCATACTTTACTCACAAGGGGGAGCTTCTTCTTTTTTTTTTTCACTGTTTTTGCACATAACTTAACTTAATGTGAGGAGTTAATGTGAGGAGTTAATGCGAGGAGTTAATGTGAGGAGTTAATGTGAGGAGTTAATGTGAGGAGTTAATGTGAGGAGTTCACTTCTCATGGAAACACATCTAGTTTGTATTTTTACCACGTAGTCACAGGCTCCTTAAATGCATCACAACACCGTCTCAACAACAGGAAGTGAGCTTGGATCAGATAACTTAGCCCCATAAAAGTATTTTTACTCCGTACCATCAGGATGGCGGTTGGAGCTGACAGTCATCCCCCTCAATCAACACGTTTTATCCACATTTCTTTGTGCCGCCGTCACACGTCGCTGAGTGACGAGCAGCTCGCTGAGTAGCTGCTGCCTGCATTCCTGCCAACTCCCACTGAGCCGCTCCAACTGCTCCAGACCACTTGAATCTATTGCTGGACACATTTTGATTGATGGCGGAAGCCAAGTGCATTCTGGCCCTCCAATTCCTATACGGCGCCGGGTGTTTAGCACCCACGGCATCGGGTCCAAACGTGATTAAGATTCTGCGGCGCTCCAAAGCAGACACTTGCTGATTGAACGATCAGATGGTGGAATGCTAAACAACATGGCCGGGCATTAAAGTGATGCTCTGTGTTTGGACGCGCATCAATGTCAGACATTTTTGGTCTTTGTCAAGATGTCAGCAAACATCATCCAACGATGGAGGAAGAAAGTTATTTGCATTTTCCGGAAAACTTTCTTTCGACACCTTTGACATCCTCAGTGACGCGCTGTAGTCTGACAGGAATATTTAACATATCGAAGAATCCTCCGCCGCTCCTCTTCCTCACAGTAACGAGAGGAGAGACAGAGGAACCGACGCTCCTCATCCTCACTGTAAGGAGAGGAGAGACAGAGGAGAGACAGAGGAACCGACGCTCCTCATCCTCACTGTAACGAGAGGAGAGACAGAGGAGAGACAGAGGAGAGACAGAGGAACCCCCGCTCCTCATCCTCACTGTAAGGAGAGGAGAGACAGAGGAGAGACAGAGGAACCGACGCTCCTCATCCTCACAGTAACGAGAGGAGAGACAGAGGAACCGCTGCGCCTCCTTTCTCCAGCGCCGTGACTTAAATGATGTTGTGACGTCTAAAGGCCGTGGAGATGAATCTCGTCTGTCAGAATCAATTAAAAGAGGGAATCTATCTCAAAACCATCTCCTGCACCTTTGAACAGATGATATTATGTCACCAGCAGCTTCACCTTAAAGGAGCAGTCTGTGAACTTTAGAGGAATAATTGTTTTAAAGAATAAATGTCTAAATATCATTTCTGAATAATCAATATAAAGGAACTTTAATGCTAAACTAAATTAAACATTCAGAAAATCTAACATGCGTTCCAGAGTGGACTAAAGATCTAGACGATCTAGAAGTTTGTTTTTCCAGCACTTTTACAAGATTATTCCCTTCATGAAAATTATACTGAAATTACAAAATATGTTTTAAAAGCGTTTATTTCATTTTTTTACATTTATTGTATGTAGCAAATACATTTTTAGAAATCCTGCATTACTGATATTTTTCAAAAAAAATCACATGTACCTTGCAGTACCCCAAAGTACCATTAGGGGTACGGATACCCGCATTTGAGAACGGCTTTTCTGGAGCTTATCCCTACTAACCCGCAGTTAAAAACTGACTGCTATACTTTCACAATTCTGAAAATAAACCCAAAGTAAAACGTCAGTGACAAAATAAGCAAGTCAGAAAAAAGACAAATTCAGACGGCTCTAATTTCACTCCCTTAAGAAATCTTCTTTTTGTTGTTTGTCAGATTTTCTTGACATATTTTTCTCAAAACACATTTAAGTCAAACTTCTGACTTTATTCTGAGATTTCTGGCTTAAATTTGCATTTAGAAAATTATTATAGTTTTATTATAGTAAGCATATATTAGCATGATAACCCATAATAATGCCCCCATTGTTGTAGAGCAGTGGTTCCCTAAGATCTCTCCGTAGGGTTACGGTTCTGAGAGGGGGGGGTTTGGGGTGCTGGGTAGGTTCTGATACCAGAGCGTTTGGGGAAACTAATGCTTCCCTGTGTTTTTGCGTCCTTCAGGTCATAAAGGCGATAGAGGAGGGCTACCGTCTCCCGGCCCCCATGGACTGCCCACCCGGCCTGCACCAGCTCATGCTGGACTGCTGGCAGAAGGACAGAGCCGAACGGCCCAAGTTTGATCAGATAGTCGGCATTCTTGACAAGATGATCCGCAACCCCAACACCCTGAAAACCCCGGCGGGAACTTGTACGAGGTGAGGAGAGAAATCCCAGATGACCCCCCTTTTTGAATGGGGGGCTTCACACAATAAGGGATTTGAACTTCTCAGCGCCCCGGTGGAGGTTTGATGATTTAGCCTCTGTATTTCACAGATGAAAGAAAACTCCCGGAGAATCGATAGCCCACAGCAGCGCCACGGCTTTATGCTTAATAGCAGGGCTTTTAAATCAATCTCTATAATGAGTTCCTGCTACTTTCAAGTGCAGTGGGAACTCTGGACGTTTGTCAGATGAATTCTATTTGCAGTCAGATGGTACTTTGCAGAGGTGAGCTACAGACTCAGAGGTTACGACTGTTTAAAACTCACTTTATAACGCGGCGAGCGTAGGGCCTGAATGCGTTCTGACTGTAAAGGGTATCGACGGAAACATTTCTCCGCAGCAGAGCGCCGGCGCTCTCTCATCTCATCTCGTCTCATCTCATCTCATCTCATCTCATCTCTGTGAATTCATATTGATTGAATCCTCCAATCAGTTGTTTTTTTCTTTCAGTTTTGGCAATTTGCTTCCTCGTTGGATGTCTCGCTCTCGGCTCCGGCTTGATTGTGTTATTCAGCAGAAGGCTTCCTGTTCCACGTGTGACATAAACACTTTCCTGTTCTTATCCCGCAGGCCAATTAGTCCGCTGTTAGACCAGAGCACACCGGACTTCAGCGCTTTCTGTTCGGTGGGAGAGTGGCTGGAGGCCATCAAGATGGAGCGGTACAGGGACAACTTCTCAGCAGCCGGCTACAGTTCCCTGGAATCTGTGGCCAGGATGTCAATCGAGTGAGTAGACAGGAAGTCCTCCTGTGGAGAACATTAATACCTGCCTCATGTCAACTCACCCACACCTCACCTCCTACTGAACATCTACGTCTACTCTTCTTCTCCTGGGTTGCTCAGTTCATTCTGTGGTTGGTTGATAATTGGATGGTTGGTTTGTTGATTAGCTGGTTGATTGGCAATTAGTCGACATGTTGGTTGGTAATTGGTTGACTGGTTTTTGAGAATTGGTTGGTTGATAATTTGTTTGCTGGTTAATTGATAAGTGGTTGGCTGGTTGGTTGATAATTGGTTGGTTGGTTGGATGATTGGTTGGATGGTAATTGGTTGGCTGGTTGGTTGATAATTGGCTGGTTGGTTTGTTGATTAGTTGGTTGATCGGCAATTAGTTGACATGTTGGTTGATAATTGGTTGACTGGTTAGTTGATAAGTTGTTGGTTGGTTGGATGGTTGGTTGATAATTGGCTGTTTGGTTGACTAGCTGGTTGGTTGATAATTGGTTGGTTGATTAGCTGGTTAGTTGATAAGTGGTTGGTTGGTTGACTAGCTGGTTGGATGGTAATTGGTTGGCTGGTTGGTTGATAATCGGTTGGTTGATTGGTTGGTGGTATTTGGTTGATCTAAAAGTTGATATTTTACTCTTTACAGTAAACATTTGTTCTAACTTAACTTCCTAACCGTTGTTCCGCTTTAGTCCTATTCTACTGATATGAATTCGCTCCAAGGACAGAAAATCAAATCTATATTATCGTATTTTACTCTAATTGTTTATGTTTTACTTATTAGGGGTAGTTTTTTTTTCTGTTTATTTTTCGGACATAACTTCACATTTCATTTGACACCAATCAGGGCAGTTGCTTGCATAATGCAGGGGATTGGGGACTTCTGGAGGGACGACATCATAGGCCTCGTTTAAGTCATGTGGCGCTGGAATAATGGAGACCCATTATTTAAGGCGGATTGTGACGCCCGGTGGTTCGGGGTCCTTGCAGAGACCCCTCAGACTCCGGCGCTGCACTGAGGTCTCTCTGCTGTTTGTGGCGGCAGCGTTCTGGACCGTAACTTACCTCTGAGCCGTTAATCAGACCTTCAAACGTCTCCCCATCTCCATAATGTGCTCCAATAAACTTCCCAAACACACTTGCCAAGAAAAGCAATTTAAACTTCAGATCATACCTCTCTGCTACATCACCCTTGAAATTGTTAAATTGTAAAAATGCATTATTGCTGTGTTGCCTGTTTTTTTTCTGGAGCCCTTACTCACGGTAATGAAAAAGCCCGGGCTGTAAATCTCTGCGGTTCCGTCCGCGGCTCTGGTGGGCTGCGTTGACTGATGTGTTGTCCTGTCTTCCAGGGACGTGATGAGTTTGGGGATCACGCTGGTGGGTCATCAGAAGAAGATCATGAGCAGCATACAGACAATGAGAGCCCAGATGCTCCGCCTCCACGGTACGGGGGTCCAGGTGTGACGGCCCGCTCAAAACCAGAACTTATCCAGAGCAGTGCCTGGAATGTAACCGGGTCAAAGTGAACGGACTTCTGTTTTTGTGTCTGGAGTGAAATCATTCCTTTTTTTTCCTCGGTGAACCGCGGAGGTCCGCCTCCTAAAACGGCGCCAAACGGAGGAAAATGGCAAAAACAACAAAAAAACAGCAACAAATAGAGAAACTACCTGGATGAGATACTTTTACACTTTTTCCTCTGGTTTTGGTATTTTAGAAGCGCTTGAAGCCACATATCAAATCCCGCCTAGGAGACGTCTGGTTGTTTTTTTGTTGTCTTCTAACGCCGCAGCGACGGATTTCCCTGAAAAACCAACTTCCTGCGGCTCCTTCTGTTTTCTGGCGAGGACGTTGTGAGTTTTCTTTCCAGCCGCCACAACGACACAGACTCCACAACAGGGTAAAAACTCTTTTCATCCGAACTGCGGGGGTGAACTTTTTCAGCGCAGCATCGGAGTTACTGTCAGAACTTTATGTGAGGCTGGAGTGAAAAGCCTCACCGACCGGAACCGGTACTGATCCAAGGAGGAGTGGAAGACGGAGAAGGAGCGGCAGGAACCGGTTGTGGACCTTTCTATCAGAGTAGCAATATCCTTTTTGTCGTCTTCACTACAGGAAGTGCCGAACAGCCGTCGGGGTCGTGGAGCGGAGCGTTACGGAAAACGATTGTACTGAAAGCCGCCGCCGCCGATTCTTTTGCCGTCATTTTGCCTGAAATGTTGCACACAGTGTCTGTTTTTGGTCCTTTGTTCAGCTGCAAATACCTTCTCGGGGGCGGAGCCGAGAAATAGACGTAATACTGCCTTAAAATGTGTCGAATCGAGCTTTGCCACTATTTTAGGCACCGGAATGGCGAGGCTCTCGAGCCGCGCCATGTTTTTCGTTCTCCTCGTAGCGTGATGTCTGCAAGGCCAACTGGAGCGGCGTTTGACGCTGCATGTGATAGCGGGCGGCGGGAAAAGGGAGACGTGACGGGATAAACAGAGCAATAATCACCAGGTCCACCTGAGAAGTTTCCGGTGCTGCAGGGAGAGTTTTGGAGAGGAGGCGGAGCTCATAGACCGAAAAAGACTTTGGAGGGAAATCATCAACTTAAATAATCATGTCGCACTTCTGTTGGCGTTACGCGTTAAATGTTTGATGGGAATCGGCGCGGCGATGGCGGAGCGAGTCCAGAGATGAAAAGGCACTTGATGAAATGCTGAAACGGTACCAATCAGTCCCGCTGACATCCTCCTGATCCCGTCCTCAGAATCAAAACATGTAAAGGACGGAATCAGACAGTCTTCAGTTCTCGCCGTCCCCCCGCCATCCCCCCGCCCTCCTTTATTCATGCGTTGCCGCCGCTTATCCCCTCAAAGGTGTGGTTGTGACAGAACACGCAATAGAGCGCCTCTCAAG
Organism: Lophius piscatorius; assembly: GCA_009660295.1. Lineage (NCBI taxonomy): Eukaryota > Metazoa > Chordata > Actinopteri > Lophiiformes > Lophiidae > Lophius > Lophius piscatorius. The sequence continues at coordinate 11,281 of VRLP01008010.1, forward strand.
TCCCCGCTCCTCTTCTTCCTTTCTTTTCCCACAAGGCTTTGTGTGGAGAAGAGAGACGAGGGCTTCTTAAACAATGTGCTAAGAGCCAATCAACCTTCTCGGCGCCATCTGTCTCCGCCTCCATGTCGACTGCTTTTAGTGCTCCTTGATGGGAGATGCACTTTTTTGGCTGTCGTGTGAAGACTAGCGGTGTTTGCTGAAGAGAAGCATCATAACATAACTCACCGCCGCCCGTCAGAACAAATCAACCTTGGGCTCAGTGACAGGAAGTAGAACCATCAGCAGCTTCCTGCGTTCATACGGAGCCAGCTGTTAGCAGACGCTCTCAAGGGTGGCGAGGACGTAAGCCGTTGTCGCCATCGCTGAGTCACCTCTACGGGGGTGGTCACAGTTGTATTTGTCTGCACATACACCAATCAGCCATTACATTACAACCACTAACAGGTTAAGCATTGATTATCTCAGAGTTCACCGTAAGTGGGCGGGATAAATTAGACAGGAAGTGAACCTGCCATAGGTGGTCTAAGGAAGGAAGAGAGGTGAACTGGTGGTCGTTCTCTAACGCCGTTGGCCTCTTCCTGCAGGATTTGACTCCGGAGATGGTTCAGGAACGGTTTGAGGAACGTAACAGATCTCCAGATCCCAGTCCAAACTGAGAAGTTCTGGACAAACAAATCTGATGGATGGTTGCCCCACCTCACAATTTAAAAGACTTGCTGCTAACATCTTGTTACCAGATACAACAGCAACACCTTCAGAGTTCTGCTGGAGTCCTGGTCTCGACGGGTCGGAGGAGTTTTAGTGGCAAAAGTGGAGCCTAGACAATTTTAAGCAGGTGGTTATAATGTAGTGGCTGATTGGTGCATAGGCTGACGGTGCAGGACGTGGAGAGTATCAATAACCGTCTCTGACATCGTGCTGAGGAGCTACAGAGATTCATCAGGAGGCAGAACATCTTCCTCGTTAATCCATTAATCAGAACATAAAATCTGAAAAAAGTCCAAACCGTCTCAGAACCGACTTTGTCCAAAACACAGAAACATTGAAATCACCCAGCCTAAAAAGGAGTGCTGCTCCGGCACGACTTAAGTGTCCCCCCGCTGCGTCTCAGTTATGGATTTGTTGTTGTGTTTTGAAGAAGACGAGGGCGTCTGAGGCTCCGGGAGGAAACGATTGATTTATTCATCACATGGTTGTTGCATCCGTCAAGGCGCGCCCGCGCTCTCTGTACCTGCCGCCGTCATCAGGACCAGCATTCAATGAAAGGGCGGGGTCACATTCAAGCAGTCACATGATGAGTGACGGCCCAGGTCACCTGATGGATCATGCAAATGAATCAGCAGGGCCGCTCCTAGCCAGATTGGTGCCCAGGGCAGAATTTAGTTATGGTGCCCCCGGTTTTTGTTTTTTTCCGGCCTCCGCTGTATAACTTTATTATAAACTCAAGCGTTCAAACTGATGTTAGTTGCTTCCATGTTGCTTCCGTACTGACAGCGGGACGTCTGTGTTATTGTTCTGTGGTGGAGGCCATATTTTAAAAGTAATCACAAAATAAAATCTTCATTGAGCGTCAAGACTAGCGGTGCTAACGTAGCCCACATGAGCTAGGTTCTACAGCATGCTCTCACGCCGCTTTGGCTACATGCAACAACAAACTACAACTCCCATAATCCCCCGCGTCACATGTTCACAACACCCGTAAGGCCGCCTTCTTCTACTGGAGCCAAAACGTTGCATGTCGTGTTTTTGACCTTCATCGTCTTCAGTGAATCTGAAAACTTCCACCCCTCAGAATGTGGGCCTTCTGTCGGCAGGGGCTCGGTCCAGTTGGTTGGATTCATCTGGAAAGTGTGGGGAAAAGTGTCAACAGTCACATTTGGGTCACCCTGCTGGACTTCCTGCCACCAGAACCCGACAGGACCGGATGTATGCAGGGATTGTTTTGCTGATACAAAAGCCATGTGATGTTTAGGATTGAAGGACGCAGGAATTCACTAACTGCTGACTTTGGCTCCCTGCACTGTAAAAGAAACCAGGTTTAACTAATCCCAGACTAGAACCGGGCTTGTTCTGTAGTTGAACTCAAACAGACAAAAAAATTATTTTCCAACATAAACGAAATTATTCGTCCTACTTATGATGAACGTTTCGATCCATTTCCACCTTTGTGAGGAGACACCAGGAAGTAGCCCCGACCGGCTCCGAGCCCGTGTCACGCACTCCCTCCCTTTATCCGTACAGCAGAGCTCAGCAACTGGACCCGGGCCAGACCTTTGAATTGAATACCGCTATAAAGTCATTCAGTCAGCACAAATTCCCCCGTCCAGAGGCAGCACTCCCTCCCTCCCCCCCCCCACTGCTTTGGTTTTAAGCCCGGGCCCCTGGAAGCCTCGAACCCCGGCGTGGGATCCCTCTGTCGCCCTGTCTCGGGGGGGGGGGGGCAACAGTTTGAGCCAAATTGAGATTAAGTCCAGGATACAATCGATTGAAGCATCCAAATCAGCTGCAAACATCGACAGGAGTCACTTTGAGTCTCGCTTCGTCCACCTTTTAAACTTCAGGGTGCATCAAAAAAAAAAAAAAGAGTTTTGTTGTGACTGTATTTCAGTAAAAACACAAAAAGAATAAAAAAAAGATTTTAAAATGGAAAAAAAAACACAAACACAGATCACAATTAGTCGATAGAGTGTGACGTTATTTTTTCACAAAATCTCGTGGTTCCGCAGTCGGAGGGGAGTTTCAGCGCCGTGGCGCGGCGGCCGATGGATAGTTCCAAAGAGAGCAGCAGCGTTGATTGTGTGGGGAAGAGGCAGACGTGATGGAATCTTTGTATATGTTCTAATTGTAAAACTTGTACATTTTATTTATATTGTTTTTTTACACACGTTCCTCCCTAGAGAGCTCTGAATACGTTGAAAATGCACTATATTTTTCTATCGCAGATGAATTACTGTCACCCTCAAGATTTCAGTTGTACATACTTTCTCTTCATTTAGGACCAAAGACAGCCGACAGGATTCCCATCGTTCCTCTCACGTTGTTTTGCCGTTGTTTGTTTTCTTGTACAGTAATGCAAATTGTGGATTTATTATTTATTTTCCTGTGTTTCCTGAGAGTATTGAGGATTATTCCCTGGTCAGAAGTCTTTTCCCCCACAGCAGAACTGTCACTTCATTTCATTAGATGATTCTTTTTGCTTTGTAACCTTTGTAATAGACTGTACATATATTTTTGGAAATATAATACAATCTCTATAGAAGTTTTGGGCGTCTGCAGAATTCTTTTATCCTCCTTCACATCCACATTAAGAAGTTAGGACAGATTTATTACTTGTCCTAACTTCACGTATTTCTTCTTAACTCCTAACTTTAAACATGGATTAAAAAAAATTCATTTATTTTTTTTCAACTTGTCGTTATTTTATTATTTGTACTTTTGAAACGTGAATGTTTTTAACGTTTCTTTTTGTTCTCAGGTCAAAATCTACATTTTTATTTGTGTTCTACAGATACAAGTTTGAATATTACGAGTTTCCTTCTTCAATGTTCTGATCACAGAACTTAAGAGCACTCATTTAACGTCTGAAGAGTTTATTATGTTATTAACACTATAACTCAAAAACCATATCATGGATCACTTTCACATTTTATATCCATATAGACCTCAGTACGAGGAAGAACTGCATTGATTTCTGGAAAGGTCGGTTGTATATTTTGAACAGTAGGGGGACTTTATTTCCAAAGCTTTTCGGGCAATAATTAATCAACCGTTGGTCCGATTTAGTCCAACTTCGGTGCTGGTGAATCCTTTAAACGGGAGCTTTTAACGGACATAAACTTCTGGGTAAAAGTGTTTTTGCTATGCTAACCACTGGCTAGCTTATATCGGCTCAGTGTCCCTGTTGATGGACTCCAGGATGAAGAACACGAATGTAAACTGGACCCGGTTCTGACTAGAATAGTTTGTAGATGTTTTCATGAAAATATATCAAATCATTATGAAGGAGGGAATAATGTTTATGCTTAAAGACAAAACTTCTCTTGTGTCCCCCCTACACTGATATTACATTGTCAGTATCGATAGGCATAAATCGCTGAATCCTCCTTTTTGGTGTTTTTAAAAGTGACCACGGTACCGAATACACGTGTAAACAACCACCAAGACGCGTCGCCATCCGATCACCCGAGATTTGTCGCAAATGACTTTGTCCCCTGCGTCTCAACATGTAGGACAGTCCCTACATTTACATTAGCCCTTCAAACATCTTCAAGTTGTTAGCCAGCAGGTGCTAGCTAAACAAATGTACCCCATGACGGACGTAACCGGTAAGTACGTAGTGGACGGGATGTCGGCAGCAACGAAATCTGAGCACGGGTGGGTCCGCTGGACACCTTTGGTGGACTCATGATGGACACAGGTGTAAAAGGCGACGGGTCTCGCTGTCCACCTGAGATCCAATCGCCCAAAAAGTGATTTAAAACCAAATGTAAACAGCGTCTAGATGATTACCACCGGGTCTTCTCCTGCTGCCAGTCGCCCCCCCCCTTAAACCACATTGGTAGGATCTAACCACCGTAGACCAGGAACACGCAACAAAACCTGCAGTTCTGGAGATGTTCTGACCCAGATATTCCCACCATAACCTGGTTCTTATAGTCTGTCAAGTCCTTAAGTTTGTCTGTGTTTCCTGCTTCCAACGCCTGAAGACCCCCACCCGCTCACAGGTAACCCTGGTAACCAGGTAATCAATGTCACTCACTTCACCGGTGAGTGGTTATAATGTTACGGCTGATCGGTATCATTCCTCTGAACCAGAATCCTTCTGATGATGTTTTTGTAGACGCATACAGGATAAGAACTCTGCAAACATCAGAGTTCCCCGCCTTAATCCTGCAGAACTTCCCCTTCTCTCAAGGATTCCTCCTGATCACATCTTTCAGCGGCGCCGTTATTTGTTCTGCTAAGTCCAGTAGAGACGACATGTTGTCACAAAGCCCGCTGTAAAAGCGTCTGTGTGAAACTCTGAATTCCTCATGAATTTGCTCCGTGTGTTTTTTTTTCACTGGCAGTAGCTGAAGCCCGGTTCTGATCCTGTCTAATTGCTGGAATCCTCCACAGAGGAGCAACAGAACGGGTCTGGACCTGCAGCCAGACGGAGAGTTCTGCAGCTTCAAGATCCAGAGGGGGATTTTTAGCTTAATGCTAAGTGCTGGAGTGATGTGTTCTTAGTCTTTGGACAAATATGAGCCGCTCAGACGACGTTTAGTCAAGCTGCAGCTTCTGAGCCCAGAACCATAAATGAAGTCTGTCGTTTCAACAAACAAACTCAGAAGCTCTTAAAAGTACTTGACCTTTATCCACCTGCCCTCTGTCCTCTGTGAGGACATCAGTGTCCAGCGCTAAGACCGTCTGGAGTCTGAGGCCATTTCACGTTAAACCAAAACCCTAAAAAAAAACTAAAATAAAAAGTCTTTAAAAGGATTTTTATTTTTTTTTAAATGCAAAAGGAAATAATTTTTTTCCATATTATAAATAAAAGTGTTAATATTATCATTATTAATATTATTATTGTTATTGTTTTTATTCTTATTGTTTTATCATTATTGTTATTATCATTATTAATATTATTATTAAGATTATTATTATTGTTGTTATTTTAGTATTGTTGTTTTTATTATCATTATTATTATAATTGTTTTTGTTGTTGTTATTGTTTTTAATATAATTATTATTATTTCAGTCAGGGCAGAAAAATCCGGTTTTAAAATGATGATGGGATGGACGGTCGACATTTAACGTTGTAAGACAAAAATAAAGAATTTAATATTCAACTTCATATCTGCAGCGTTTAAATAAATTAAAGGTGCTAAAATTATTATCCCTCCTCCTCCTCCTCCTCCTCCTCCCTCCTCCTCCTCCTCCTCCCTCCTCCTCCTCCTCCCTCCTGAAGACGTTCATTGGAATCCCTCCAGAACGTCAGACGGATGATTTTATTCTATTCTTTGTTTTAATGCGTTATCTTGTAAATGCGTTCTTCGCTACAATAAGTTGTCGCGTTAAACCCGACGTACAGAACCTCGCTGACATTCTAATCTGTTGTGACAGTTCCTCACCGGCAAATATTGGATCTTTAGGTATGAGAGGAAGAAACATCTTCATGTTTCACCTCTGCAAAAACACAGAAAAAAAACTAACGTGGCTGACAGACGGCCAGAAGAAGAAGAAAAAACACGTTTGTATTTGGCGATGGTGCACTAATCCCGATCCGTGCTTCATCGTTTCTACAGTATCGGACATTTTGCTACTTCTATCGGCGTCGGAGAGGGATTTGAAGACGAATGGCTCTAAACCGGGTGAATTGATTAGGGGGAGTGTGCCGCCCAGACGAATGCCTCACCTGTCGGAATCCCCGGGGAAACGCTTTCTGCCCCATTTACAAAACAAAGGCTTTGTTTTCCCGGTAACGGCGGATCCTTTGGGGAAATATAAAGTGGTATTTACAGATGCAACAAAGTCGACTTAACGCGGCTAATCTGTTGCTCTTGTCTTGATGAAAAATCGAGGTCATTTCCAGGGAAAAGGAGAACCGGCGTTCTAGAATAAAGGAAAGAGTCGGTGCTTCATCAAAAGTTTAGCCATTAAGACGCCAGTAGGGAGGAAGAGGAAATCATCGATCCATCCTCATTACGTTGTTGGGTTCCAACGTCGCTAATAAGATTAAAGTGCTTTTATGCATAATTCTAAAATTAAGAAAGTAGAAGAGGAGGAACTTTCTTTTCCTAATTTTTTTAAATATGCAAAATGGAACCAGCCAGATTCTAGCGATGTTGCCGGACGTACGATAATTGTCGCATACTTACGCGAATGATCGTATTTGTACGTTATGTATTAGTTAACTCGTTTTTATTCATGGATTGGTTTTGGGAAAGGTTGGTTGTATATTTCCAACACTAGGGGGAGCTTCATCTCCAAAGGTTGTTGGAGACGTGAAGGTTATGACCTGAGACTTGAAGGTTAAGACCTGAGACTTGAAGGTTATGACCTGAGACTTGAAGGTTAAGACTTGAGACTTGAAGGTTATGACCTGAGACTTGAAGGTTAATACCTGAGACTTGAAGGTTAAGACTTGAGACTTGAAGGTTATGACCTGAGACTTGAAGGTTAAGACCTGAGACTTGAAGGTTAAGACCTGAGACTTGAAGGTTATGACCTGAGACTTCAAGGTTAAGACCTGAGACTTGAAGGTTAAGACTTGAGACTTGAAGGTTAAGACCTGAGACTTGAAGGTTATGACTTGAGACTTGAAGGTTAAGACTTGAGACTTGAAAGTTATGACCTGAGACTTGAAGGTTATGACCTGAGACTTGAAGGTTAAGACTTGAGACTTGAAGGTTAAGACCTGAGACTTGAAGGTTAAGACTTGAGACTTGAAGGTTAAGACCTGAGACTTGAAGGTTATGACCTGAGACTTGAAGGTTAAGAC
>VRLP01008011.1:0-18751 GCA_009660295.1 Lophius piscatorius
AGTGAAACAGTCCAGGTTCATATAGTGAAACAGATTATGTTATCGCTCATATAGTTAAAAAAGCCAATTAAGGTGAAATGACATAAACATGTTGTTTGATGGACGGCAGGTCAGATTTATTTCTGCAACGGCGTGGCGAAAGCGGAAAAAAAAAGATTATTATGTTTTTCGCTCCTTTCCTAATGAGAGCGGCGGTGGTTGAGCGAGATGAAAGGTATTCTGGGAGCCCCAGCTGCACTCTGCTGATACACAAGCCGGCGCTTTCATGCCCAGACCCAACAAAACGGTCCCGTCAGGCCGTTATCTTCTGAGTTCTTCTTCTGCCGCCGCACGGGAGGATTAAAGACGTTTTCCTGAAGCATTTTCGCAGTCAAAGGTTCCTCGACAACCTCACCGGACTGAAAGGTGAATCCGGGTCGGACCATTAATCAGACCGAGGAGGAGGGGGAGGAGCTCCGACGACACAGGAAGTGCACCACATAAGCAAAAAAAACAGACAAATACAAAAAAAGCTTCCTTTTGTAGCAGGTTGTTCAGAATTCGGTTTAATTACCCTCACAGAGAAGTGTTGTGAATTATACCGGACCAGGGGGTAAACACATCACAATTGAAATTATTGTTATTTATTCTTGCTCCAGGTGAAGCTTTCACTTTGAATTAAATTCCTTTGGAGTTCAAAAAAAAAAGAAAAAAAGAACGGCTGAATATTTAATTAAACCTTACGTTAAAGGTTGCGAATGGTGGCGCCGCTTTTCTGCATGTCATCCGTCGAAACCCCCGCAGCCGCAAACAGGATGTATATCATTAGAATGTTTACCTCCCAGTCGCTGACGGTTAGCGGTCCCTTCGGTTCTTGGGCGATAAGTTGTTTGCAGAAGAAGCTCGTTTGTTCCGCTCTTATCTCAGAGGCAAACTGAATAATCAGACAACCGAGACCCGACCGGCGTTTTAGATTACGAGCTTTTCCACCAGCCTGGAGTTATTTGCATGTAGCTCAACCCCAGGACATCCCATCAGATGGACGGATCCACAATCCCGAGAGACGCCGCAGGGTCTCAAAGTTTCTGGCATGATGGGAAAAACATTAACATAATCTCAGAATAGTTTTTTGGTGGATGCCACACATTTAAACATTTAGTATTTTCGGATATCTGAATGATTTTGGTAGCCGGACTAGATTCATACCTGGTCACCACCGGTGACCGTTCAATGACATCATCGCTGCAATCGACCATCTTCAGAAGCAGGAAGTTGTCTGCTATGTCTCACCAGTAAGACACTATGCCGAAATCGAAAGAAGTTCCGGAAGGTGATTTGAATCCATCAGTCTGGGATGGGTTTCAAAGAACCCCAGTGAGACACATCATCTACACATGGAGGAGACCTGGAACAAAAGTGAAGAAGAAGAAGAAAAAGAAGAAGAAGCAGCCGCAGCCGCAGAAGAAAGAAAAGTAGAAGAAGAAGCAGCAGAAGAAGAAGTAGCAGCAGAAGAAGAGGAAGCAGAAGAAAAAGAAGCAGCAGAAGAAGAAGAAGAAGCAGCAGTAGTAGAAGAAGTAGCAGTAGTAGAAGAAGAAGCAGTAGTAGAAGAAGTAGCAGTAGTAGAATAAGAAGCAGCAGAAGAAGAAGCAGCACCGGCCAAAGAAGAAGAAGAAGAAAAAACCTTTATTTGTCACATACAATCATACAAGCTGTTCAATGTAGCAGAATTTGTGAGATCCAATGACAATATCCAGGGACCTAAAGACCTCAGTAAAGGTCAAAGGTCATACACTACATTGCTTAGCTGACCCAGAAGAACATAGAGGGTCACCTGACAGGGGTGTGGTGGGTCGTACTGTGGTCAGCAAAGATCTTCTGTCAATGTTTGCATGTGTTTCCTCTGGCTCCTCCGGCTTCTTCACTACCTCTGCTTTACTTGATTATTTCCATTTATTGCTGCTTTAATATATATGACATATATACTTTTAAACAATACGATAAGAGATAAGATAACAATTCAAAGGTAAATTTCATGAAATTAAATAGAAATAAAGTGTTAAACATGACATACGTAGTGAGATAAACACAGACAGTAAACTTTAATGAGGGAATACAGAAAACAATTCCTCAAAATATCCCAGTTTGTTGTGAAGGACAGAGTCTCATATCAAAATTAAAAAAATAGAAAGTTTAGGAGGGACTCTTTCTTTTTGAACGTGTGAATTGCATTTATGAGATTTCTTATGAAACTCGACATTGTTACTTTATTCCAAATGCAATAATACGTCTTAAAGCAAATAATATTTAATCTTCTCTATGACATACCTCATCCACCGCTGTCCATGGTTTTGAAATGTAAAAAAGAATGTGCGTGCAAGTTCTGCCATCCAGTGGTTGGATTTACTAAACAGGCCTCAGCGTTTTAGGTAGGAACAATCGAGCGGAGGAACGAAAGTTTTTGTTCCTACCCGAGACACAAAAGGTGACGTACCTGCTCTTCTACTGTTTTGACATTTGCGCTGCATTCGCCGTCTCGGCTCCCGTTTTTAGTAAGTCATATATATTGTATTGTCTTTTTTCCAATAACTTATGATTATCAGAATTTTAGAAAATATTTAATTCAACGGTTTCGGCTATTATATCACAAAATACGATATTAAATTGACCGCTAACGCTAGCTGTGTTAGCTTTAGCATGAGATGCTAACTGATGCCATTGGTTTAAATGTTTCTGTAAAGTAACAACACTCTACTGCACGTTTCCGATACTCATTTAATATTTCATTATGTATGTCTCTTAATTAGTCAGTCTTTATTTATATAGTATTTTCGTACATAATAAAGTAACAGAAATTGCTTTACACGATAAAAACAATTTTCCTTTGGTGACGAAATTCGTTGTTAGTTATGCTCCGAATTTTAGGCTCAAAACTAAGATCTGAGTCAAAAATTACTCTTTTTTCGTTTGTTTCTCATTTAACATCTGGACAGGGATTTTGTGCCAGTGCTTTCCAGTAGACTTGCACCAATGATAGAGAAAAATTCGGTTGTGTCCAGGTGGTGCTGGATCCATAGTATGAAATCTGCAAAAACCAAAACAATTTTGATGTAAATCACACTGAGCCCCTTCTGATTCTCGTCAATGTTATGTTAATTAGACAACAAACATGTTAATTAAGACTTCACCTTTGTACATCTATGTAGTAAATGTTAATTACGCTCTTAAAGTAGCTTTAAATAGCACAGGCTGGCTGACTTTTCAGAATCCAAGACAAATGTCAAATAAGAAAAGAAGATGCAGTCGTGACATTATAACCACGGACGGGTGAATAAAGAACACTATTATCTATTTACTATTATCTCGTTGCAATGGGACCTGTCGGTGGGTGGGGTTATATGACGCCGCAGGAGAATATTTTGTCCTGAAGTTGTTGTTTTGTAAGCAGGAAAAATGAGCAAAAAAAAGGATCTAACAAGATGGAAGGTGACTGGGCCTCCGAAATTGCTGTTCTTCTTGATTTGTTTTCAGTCTGCATTGATTAGTGCCTACTACAATGGTATAAGGAAGGACAACTAGTGACATAGCGGGTCAGTGGCGCCCAAGGCTCATTGATACGCTTGATGGCTTGACTTTGCTCACCACCAGTTCTTCTTGCTCACCTCAGAAGAGCTGCTGTAGCTCAGACTGCTGAAAAGGTGGTGAGAAAACTTGTGCCTTGTGCATTTTGTTGTGTTCAAGGTTTAGGAATTCCTTCCCAAAATATTTCATTCATTTTTTTGTATTTCTGCCGAACTGAAATATGTTCAATTTTCTGTATTTCCTTAGAGATAGAATTAGTTATTCCAGGGGCTACAGACGATTTAACTTCAGGAAGAATATCAGTTTTCTGGCTGTTTATATGCCTGTCGTAAACACTTTTCATTGGAAGCGATTCAGGGAAACAGGAGGACAACAAATCAATCATGCTGATGAGTGTTTAATTTTTAATCGTATTACTCATTTGCATATGTCTCTATAGCCTTGGTTTATTCTTGATCACATTATAAGGTTTCTTGTGAGCAGTTAAGTACGTATAACTGAATGAATAATTTATCATAAGCAATTTAAAAATGGCCAATTTAAGGCTGTTCTTCAAAAAATATTGACAGTTCACTCATTGACTTGGACTTGTTTTAGCTACCTCTGTTATTTAGTTAGACAACCCTGGTTGATTGTATTCTTTCATAGATGGAATTAAAGTCACCGGTGCTGCCCTGGCTATCAGCAGAGCTTTGGCAGAAGCATATAATCCTCGTTGTCTTGTCATTCTTCAAATATTTGGGTTATAAATAACCTCAGAGGGAGACTTCTTGCACTGGGCAGCATTAAATTACACACATAATTATAATTTCTTCCTCTGGTGACCCGAGTAACTGACCACCTTAGTGAATCCAACTCCATTATTGTCTTCTCATTGACTTATTTTTCTGTTTCCCACGTGTTTGTACAGGGAATGGACTGACGGCGGCCGCCAGAGATGTTTAAGGATCTCACCAGAGAGGCCCTTTTGCGGCCCTTGTCCAGGAATGAGGTTCTGGGCATGTTGGTGAGGCTGACCATCTTTGGTGCGGCGACCTACTACAGCATCAAATGGGTGGTGGAGGCCATGGACCCGACCTCCAAACAGAAAAACCAGGCCAAGAAAAGGGTATAAACACATACCATAACCATGGCATTGAGAAAATCTGAAAGTCATTAACTCTTCGAAATTGTCCCCGATGTTTTATACTCATTTTTTATTATCCCGCACTTTTTTCTCTGATTCAAACTCCGTCCCACCTCTTCCTCTTTATCACAGCTGATTTGTTACAGCTGAGCATCAACAGATTAACCTGAATAATAACTCGACATTAAACTTTAAATGAACAAATATTTGGGTCATTCAATTCAAGTATCCACATCATGGAACCGAATAAGTCAGACCGTTAAAAAGCCGTTAGTCACCAGAAGGGCTTCGTTGGAGTTTTTTCTGCTGAAGGTGGAAGAACTTACTTGAAGTCAAGTTCTGGCCGAATAGAATTATCGTATTAAACTTGAGTTTACTCATTATATATATATATATATATTTTATGGAATTGTCATTTCCTCGTCCGCCGCAGATCTTTCGTCTAAACACTATAACTCAAAAACTATCTCATGGATCATTTTTAATTTTCGTACTGATATGGACCTTAGTGTGACCTTAAATACGGTGGACATACCCTCAAATTTAATTTGAGGACATGCACAACGCAGTGGATTGGGGTGTTTTGGTTATGTGGTTAAGATATGAAAGGAGTGACGCGCTGACGGCTTCTCCCCCCGGTGTGCGTTCGTCTCGCCTCTCCAGGCGGAGCAGCTGATGAAGAGGATCGGCGTGGAGGGGGTGAACCTCACGGAGTACGAGATGAACATCGCGTGTCACCTGGTTGACCCGCAAACCATGAAGGTGAGCAGTGGATTTAAGCCCCTTCTTATCATTCTGGTTTAGCAGACTCTTCCACGGTGCTGTCTTCCTGCAGGTGGCCTGGAGAGACATAGCCGGTCTGGACGAGGTCATCAGGGAACTCCAGGACACCGTCATCCTGCCCTTTCAGAAGAGACACCTCCTGGCCGGATCCAAACTCTTCCAGCCCCCCAAAGGTACCGCGGCACAGCCGTCCAGAACGGAACCCGAATGAAGACACTTTGTGAAATCGTCTCTTAGTGGTCATGAAGTAGAAAGTGCAGTTTGTAGCTAATAAGAAATGATGGATAAGAAAAAGGTTCTAGCAATGACGTTAACACTCTATGCAGTCAAATGTATCTCGCTTACCCACAATTCTCTCCGGAAAATAGACCAGCAATACTCTTCACGGCGTTCTAGACACCTACGAGTCCGGAAACGCCGGCAACTTCAAAAAACAAAAAAAGTATTGGCACACAGGATGGCAGAAAAATTATCAAGACAGCTGGTTTCTATCTTGTTAGCATGTTGCTAACAAACCAACTTTTTTTTCCGCCTCCGAGCTTTCAAACAAAACTTTATTGACAGTTATAAATACCCACAACAGGCTGCAGGAGCCGGACGGGTCGTTTTCAGTTATAAAAGTTGCTTTCAGTCCAACTTTATTTAGGGAGCAGTGAACACAAACATTACCATGAAAGCTGATGCCTTAATTTGTGTAAACGCCGTGGAACATGAACATCATGAGGTGGGCGTGGTCAAAGTCCCACTGCCACATGACTGTCATCAACAAGCTAAAAGATCAGAACCAGAGAATTGTCCTTTCCCACAGAACTGGACTTTTCTGACATCCCATAATGCCGTGACGGCGGCCATGTTGTTGGTCAAACTGTAGAATGTGGCCTCCGCTCTCAGTCAGGCCGCAATTAACCCCTTAAAGCAGGGCAGAGGTTCAGGACCCAGAGTCTCTCTGCTCTTCTATGTAGTCAGCCTGGCACAGGCAAATATGAAATTGAACAGAACCAGCGTAGAACTTTTTCTCTGTGCATATCTGAGTCCAAACACAAAGACGGTTAGGACCAAAACCTCACCCAAAGTCTCCACCCGCCGCTTAAGCAGTGTCAAAGTCAAAGACACCCACCGGTCTTGGAGACGCCACCACCAGATGTACCAAAGAAAGAAAGAGAATATAAACTAATGTTTAATTCACGGTTGTTCAAATTCACCTCTGACCTTCCTCCAAAAAGACGCAGTGCGGATGAAATGACGACTCTAAAAAAATCGCCCGTAGGTGTGAATGAATGAATGTGTGAAGTGAACGTTTTTTTTTGTCTCTATTTGTTTCCCCTCTGATGAACCTCTGATTTATCCTCACATTCCTGAAGAGCATAAGCCGTTAAACAAACTGAATGTATGATAGAAGGGTGTTAGAACACTGATCGCATGGCGAAGCCGCTTTACGTAGAAGGCAGACATGTTAGGCATGTGGTTATAATGTTATGGCTGATCGGTGTTGTAATTGACATGTTGTTGTTTTGGCTTTGGTCGACGACACATATCCGACTGTAAACAACAAGATGAAAGCGATAAAGGTTATAATGAAGCGAGTTTAAGAGGAGAAGAATCATTTTTATTCACATTGAATGTCGTTCATCAACGTATGGTTAATATCGTCAGGTGACTATTGGCTCACCTGGTGATCTTCTGCCAGGCTGCAACCGCATCAGAATCTACCGCATTCTGACGTTCTGATCATTTAAGTGTCTTTTTTACAGGGTTTTTGATCATTAATAAAACATTTTATTGGGGGTAAATCCATTGTTTTCCTCCTTTTGTGGCCTAAAATCATGTCTTTGTAGAAGACGGTTCGCTGAGCTACACCCACCAGGATGAGAAGACCAATACAATGTTGACGAAAAGCCCTTTTTTTATGTTCCAATCCTCTGATTTACAACACAAAATTAAATAAATTGCCTTTAAGTGCATCAAAATATACGTAAAAAGTAGATTTTGAGATCCACGGCTTTGAACTCCGGATAGAAGCGGTTCAGAGCGAGTCTCCGGTCAGAGCCGTGAGCCAGAGGCATCTGATAAAGTCTGGGCTCTTGGAAACCTGACAGTTAAAATCTTTTTTTGTTCTGGAGTTCATACTGTTTGGGCAAAAAGCTTCACACGGAGCTCCGAGACGGGTCATCGTCCAGAATTAGCCCCTTTGGGAACACAGCTCCACTTCCTGTATCCCATCTTTGTTTATATCATGTAACTTTTTTTTTTTTAAATCCTCTCCATACGCTGTGCCAAATGTTCCATTTGTGCTCGTATTGGAGAAGACCAAGTAAGGAAGATAAAAAAAAAAACACCACAGTTTCCAGAAATGATTTATGAGTTACAGAATTACACTTACACTCTTAAAAAGTCAAAAATGTTCCAATTAGAATTTTAGAACTTCAGAAAGTGTAAAAAGTATTACGGTGTTCTGTAACCGGTCTTAAATGTGTTAACTTTCATTTGACTTTAAAGGTGCAGTGTGTAAATAAAGGGGTACATCTTTTGAATAAATGAAAAAACGATATTCAAAACTGTATTTCTGTTAGTTTATCATCGGCCGATTGAAACAGAGCGCGAAACCTCCCTGTCAGAAAAAGGAAACACAAAGACCCGACTTGTGAAACCATTGAGAGGTAATGGGGTCTTCACAGTCCATCCAAATTTTTACACACTGCACCTTTAAATGTTTCCGTCAGGCTTCCAACTGACTTATATTGAGAACACACATAGAACAACACACCACTGTTTACACATAGTCGTAACGTAATTTAGTTTGCGTGACATGAGATTCTGATATCACATATTCTATCCGGAAACTAAACATCATCTCTTTCATGTTTGTTTTGTTTTCCTGCAGGCGTTTTACTGTTTGGTCCTCCAGGATGTGGGAAGACCATGATCGCCAAGGCAACAGCCAAAGCCTCGGGATGCAAGTTCATCAACCTGCAGGCCTCCACGCTGACGGACATGTGGTACGGCGAATCCCAGAAGCTGACCGCTGCCGTCTTCTCCCTGGCTGTCAAACTCCAGCCCTGCATCGTCTTCATCGACGAGATCGGTGAGATCCTCATAACTACAACTAAAACAGTCGGATGTTTTCTGTCTAGCTTGGAGGATGAATGAATGAGATAGCAGCTCGTTTTCTGCTTCATCAAGAAGAGGCGAGTTATTGATGCAGGAGGTTTGCATGTTTGAATATATTTCAAACTTGTCAAAGTGATTTGTGACTGTTTGATTGACACAGAAGGTCACCAACAATCCCTTTGTGTCTGAAGTAGCTACCCTTAAGTCAGAGGCAGCTACAACTTTGTTTTACCTTCTGGGTCGCCGTGATCTCAGATTTTTTGATCATTTGCTGTGCATCAAGGGTGATTTTTCTAACGTGGTTGTAATCAGGCGCTAACTGGCTGCAGGTTGCGTCTGTCTGCTGCCCTTTGTGCTTAACTCCTCTGATGTAGGACAATACGACAGGCAAAAGTTCAATCCATCCTTTATTAAACAAGTAATATCAGGGTTAATAAAGAAGCAGGCTGTCTAATCCCATTCATCCCCATTAAAATCTCCCACGCTCGCCTCTACCTGTTGTTCTCTCCGCCTGTTGTGCAGATGACGTCTATCAAAAGTCTTCCATTGTCTTGATTTTTGCTCCCTGTCTCGTGTGTGTCAGAGTCTTTCCTGAGGAATCGCTCCAGTCTGGACCATGAGGCCACAGCCATGATGAAAGCCCAGTTCATGAGCCTGTGGGACGGGATTGAAACCTCCTCATTCACCCAGGTAACGCTTCCGAGGTCACGCTGGCTGGGACGTTTAGGTTCTATTAGTTGCTAGCAGCTTCTCGTACCGCAGGTGGGAAACGTTTTGTTCTCATTGTAACACAGGTGATGGTGATGGGCGCCACCAACAGGCCACAGGATGTGGATCCGGCCATTCTGCGCAGGATGCCAACCACTTTTCATATTGGCCTGCCGGTAAGACTATCACTAAAACCAATCATGATACTAGGAGCAGACAACACGGGCCAGCCTTCGCTCCCCGTCTGCATCAGTGAACGTTAGACGCCCACGACCCGTTCACCAGATGTCCTTCCTGAGGGACTCTAGTAGGTTCTTACCAATGCAGACCAGGACATGCCAGAATCAGACTTGACCAATTTTTCCTGTTTCCAACATCAAATTCAGGACTAAAAGTTCACCTGCTGCCTAATATGCCCCGCCCACTGACAGGTAACGGTGGTAATGTGATAATCAATGTTATTCACCTAACCTCTCAGTGGGTATAATGTTATTTATCTTATATGTACATGTTAAATGTAGATGCATTTACAGTTGTATAATCTAAAAAGTGTAATTTTAAACAATAATTATAGTTTTTCTTTTTAAATTACTGATTCATTTTTACATTATTACTACATTATATCTCTAAAAAATGTCAAAAAAAGTATTAAATGTAGATTTCCCAGAGTACAAAAGTGATGTTTTCAAATTAAGACTTTTTCATTTGTCATCTTAAATGACAAAATAAGCAGAAAATCCAACTGAAGAAGCTCAAAACAGCAAATATTTTCATTCATTCTTCAATTGACTATTCTAGGAACCCTAAGACTTAAGACCTTTATTAAAACCTTTATTAAACCGTCATTAAAATGATTCATGCATTCAATCAAAGACACCTTATGTCGAATCAGCGTCTCAAAGCTTCTCCTGGCTGCATCTTCAATCCGGCTGGACGTTCCCTCATCATGTCATACGTACGAAAGAAGCAGCTTGTCCACCAAGCAGTCCGGTTCTGTCCACGTAGGCGGGCTTAGAGGGTAACGCCGTTCAAGTTCAAGAGACCGAGACTATTCTGTGTCTTCAAATGTTTCTTTTTGCGGATTTAAAGGCGTTGATATAATTATATCATATAATCTACGTAAACATATCCCCGAAAACTATTCCATGGATCATTTTCACATTTTAAACCCACAGAGACCTTAGTGTGAGGAAGAACTGGATTGATTTTTCTCTCTGAACAATCAGCCGTGTGGAGTGTTTATTACTCCATCCCAACAGAAAAAAATGTCAGCCAGAAATGAGGTGCACCAATCGATCGGGAGGGAGGCCTGGTTTGATGAAATCGGCAGAACAGCCTCACCTGAGGCCGGTTACATGCATGAGCCTCACAGGGATGATCTTCTACGGCTCCAAACATCTCACAAGTAAACCAGAAAAACACGAGGCTCAGAGTTTGTAATGTTATGGCTGACTGGAGTATTAAGTGTTCACGCAGTTGGAAAATCCGGAGGCTGCGTTTGAGAGCTGGAACGTCTACAGACGGATGATTAGCTGCTAATCGGTTGTGTCTGATCGTGCCTCGTGAACTGATGAGATTTCTTCTTCTGTCTTTTTCAGAACACCAGACAAAGACAGGAAATCCTGAAGCTGATTTTAGCGGGAGAAAATGTAAGCTTATTATCATTCTCACATTTCTGTTCTCCGTCTGAACACATCAGACGCCTGCGGCCGCTAACCCGTTCATTCTATCTGATCGTCTCACACCGCTGTCTCCTTTCGCCGCGCAGCTCAGCCACGCCATCAACCTGAGGGAGATCGCCGAGAAGACGGACGGCTACTCCGGCAGCGACCTGCGGGAGCTTTGCCGCGACGCCGCCATGTACCGAGTCCGGGACTACGTCCGCAAGGAGCAGATGAGGCAGATCGCTCAGCAGCTGCAGGACGGCCAGGAGGAAGAGAAGTATGAGTCATCCTCAAACGCCCACCAGACCTCAAGGGCCCTGTGTCTCTGTGTTTAAGTATAGAACCGGCTCCAAACGGTCACAGGTCGGACCGGTGTGGGTTTGTCAAAGAGGACGGCGGTGTTTTTTTTCACTGACTAACAGGCTGTGTCTCTAGAACCGTAAATACGACAAACCGTTTATGGTTTCCGAACCAAATAAGTCTCCAAGCAACAATCATCGAACGGTAGAAACATATTAGATGTATTTACAGTACATCCGGAAAGTATTCACAGCATTATCCCAACCTGGATTAAATACATTTTTTTCCCACAAAATTCTAAACACAATCCCCCAGAATGACTGAGTGAAAAAAGTTTATTTGACATTTCTGCAAATGTATTTAAAAAATGAAAAACGAAAACATAACATGTAGAGAAGTGACATGAAAGGTTCTTCCTGTTTCCACCCATCATCCTTGAGATGTTTCTACTACATGATTGGAGTCATGTCAGTGGCATGTCAGCACAAACCATGACAGAAAGTCCAAGGAGTTGTCTGTAGACCTCCGAGACAGGATTGTATCGAGGCACAGATCTGGGAAAGGGTACGGAAAAGTTTTCTTTCAGCGGCAGGAACTGGGAGTCAGGATCGAGGGATCGATGAATGCAGCGATGTGCAGAGACATCCTTGATGAGAACCTGCTCCAGGGCGCTCTGGACCTCAGACCGGGGCGAAGGGTTCATCTTACAGTAGGACAAGGACCCTAATCACACAACCATGATAACAAAGACTTGAGGTTGTAGTTGGTGCGAAAAGTTCTTCAACAAAAATTCACGGCTGTGAATACTTACGTACAGGTTTTCATTTTAGTTCTTTATCTTTAATACATTTACCAACATTTCAAACAAACTATGTTTCACTTTGTCATTTTGGAGGATTTTGTGTAGAAGTTTGAGGTGAAAAAATGAATTTAATCCATTTTGGAATAAGTCTGTAAAATGTGAATACTTCCCGGATTCACTAAATGTACTTTATTAAATTTGATTATAATATCAATAAGTTCAATCAGATATCATATGTAATTATATATGATTTTAAAAAAGGGTTACCTTTTTGTTTTTATAGATAAATAATATATAAAATGTGTGATTAATTATTAGTCACAATTTATAACATAACTCTATATTATTATTTATTTTGTTATTTAGTAAATATAATACTATTTATATTATACCATATACCAATAATTAGCATTTATAAGATATAATAAATGATATCATCTATTTTGATATAACAACCTATTAATTATTTTATTATATATATATATATATATAAAATCTGTATTACATTATGAAAATATTAATAATTAAATGAATAACAAGTGGTGATCAGTTTCACTAGGGGGAGACAGAAATGGTTCCGGTTTCATTTTTATATTAAAATAAAAATAAATAAATGTAATCGCTGTAACCCAAAGTTAAAGCTGTTGCTAGGCAACCACTCAATCCTGTCCTGGAGTGAGACGTTTTTGGCTGAATAGGCGGAGAAATATTTTGAACTTGTAATCACCCTAAACGGAACCATCCCCGCGGTTCTGACACCGAGCTTCGGATGAAAATAAGGAAGCAGGAAAAACATTTTCCAAAAACGCTCCTCCGGTTCTCTGACTTCAGCTTTAAGCAGGACTTATCGGTTCATCGGCACGTTTGTCACACATCCGACACCCTAAAGTCGTCAACCATGAATCAAACGGATGTTTTTGAAGTTGCCCAAAGACACTAATTGGGTCTGAAATCCACACAAACACTTCAGAATTAAAGCGGGTTTTTTCGTCCGTGTTCAAAGAATCAACACAGGAAACAAAAGGTGGAAAAAAAGAAAACGTGTCTGGAGGTGGAACATAAACATACACCGATCAGCCAGAACATTACGACCCCTGACAGGTCAAGTGAATAACGTTAATTAGCCCATATTCTGTCCTCACTGATGTGTGCAGAACCACTCCAGTCCAGAACAGCCGGTCTTGTCTGGTGTTCTCAGGCTGCAGTGGTTGGTACCCACTAAAGTGCTCTCAGGAACAACCAGTTCAAGGTGCTGACCCGGCCTCCAGATTCTCCAGATCTCCCAACTCACAACTTCTAGGAATTAATTGCTGCTATTGATTTGGCAGGAAAAGCGGGACCTTGAGAATATTAGAGCAGGAAGTTATAATGTTATGGCTGATGAGTGTATTTACATCGATTAACATTGGAATGCATGAATAATAAAACCTGATCCGAGCCTAAAAGAATCCCCCTCTCACTTCCAGACCCCTGGCGGAGGAGCGCTTGCGTCCCGTCACCCAGCTGGATCTCCTCTTCGGGCTGGACAAGATGAATGAATCCAAGCGAGCCACCGCCTTCATGTCGCCCGCTGCGTCTGAGGTTCCTCTGGACTGACCGCCACCTTCCGTACCAAAGAGGCCGGGCTCAGCCCAGTGGCGGCTCCTCCACGGTACCAGAGGTGCGGATGAAAAAGAAGAAGAAGAAGAAGCAGCCATATTTACTTCCTGGTTGTTCTGCGCATGTTCACCTGCTGCACTAAGTCCACAGACCTGATGTCTCCTAGAAGTCAGTGAGCAGCTCCACTGGAGACGTTCAGACCCAAAAGAAGAGAGAGTCTTCTTTGTAGACTTCGTGAAACCGTCTGATGTCGCCTGGAGTGCGACCGCAGACCACTCCAACATTTCACCGCTGACATTCCACACGACGAGCAGCAGAGGGGGGGTCAGTGAAGAGTCCGGTCCAGAGACCGGTTTAATCCTTCCACCATCAGACTGACCTGGAATAGACATCCAGTTGATCTCGTTGTAGCTCATCCTCGCCCTCCACCCCGTCACGTGACATCATATATTCTCTGGAATCACTGTAATAGATTACTCAGGCTCACCGTGAAGTTCCATCTATATTATCCCATCCGTCCCTTTTTCCGATCTACGGTAAACCCGCCAGTGTGTCTAAATGATGTAATACTAGGTCAAAGTTCACATGAGCTCACGTAAGAAGATGACTGTAACCCATGCCTCCCCCCTCAGACCGGGGGAGTTCTGAAGTGACTTCTCATTCCACCGCCAGTTTGATTTATCATTTTAAATATAATCACACTAGCAGGTATGAAGAGTGCGTCTGCCGGCACTAAGCTCATATCAAACCCTCACGAAAAAACTTTTTCTCCAAATTGAATTTGGAGAAAATGCTATGCTACAATGCTACGATGCTACAATAAGGACGGTGGCGCTGTAATTGGGCCAAACGTTTTCTTTGTATTTTTTTAGGAATGAAACTCATGATTTCCTAAAATGTTACCGAACAATCGTTCATTTATCAATCAATGTTAAAATTGTCCGACTGAATAGACATTCAGTGTTTTAATGATTCAGACTCTGATAACATGTCACAGTTATGTAACTTTACAGTTTTAGGCACAAACTGCGTTGGGGTGCAGATGCCATCAAACCACAACATGTAGGTTTTAATTTCGGCACTGAATATTCACATGACATTTAAATGTGTTTTTTTATGGGACTCCAGTACCAACAGTTCCAGAACCCTAAGTGGCCCAAATCAGAACTGGGAAAAAGCAGATTCAATGTGGCCCCGAAAATCAGAGAAAGAGATCACGGCGGTCCAGTAGAGATCCTGGACCCTCGTTGAAATCTTCTTTGCGTCTCATCCTGTTCTCAACATCCTCCTCCGTCACACCGACCAACTGCATGGAACCCCAGTCCAAATGAGCCGCGTTGGGCAAAAACTCAATCAGACCAAGAGTTTTTGTCTTATTTAAGACGTAATCACGGAACAAGTAACATTTCACTGAGATAAAGGAATTTGTTTTTAGGAACTTTTTTAAAAATTTCAATTTTTTATAGGAAGTATCTCAAAAGCTCAACTTTAGTATTTCCAGCTAACTTAAAGGAGAATTTTCATCTTCAAATGCTTAAATATTACTCCCTTAAATTATTTCAAAAGTCATAATGGTCTTAAATCTAGAACAGTAGATAGTGACTTTATTAATGTCCACAAGGGAAACTTATGGGATGGCTGAGGAGATCGGATTAAAGTAAAAACAAGAAAAAAACATGGAAAAATGCACAAATTACTATAAAAACAAAAACAAAGAAAGGGTTCATCTTTTTCAGGGCTGCGAATAAAAGTGTTACTGGCTGATTCTGAGACGCCAAACTCCCTAATATTAGTCAAATATAGTTAAAACATAAGATTTATCGGTTTATTTTAAAGATGTCTTTTTGTCCTAAATATTGATTTGTTCTATTGGCAGAATTTTTTCTCTTTTTTTTACGAGCGTTATGAGTCTTCATACTTTTTCTAACTTATTTTTTTGAAAGGGAATTTTTTTTTTTTCTTCCAGTGGAAACTCTGAACACACGTGAAATTTTCCCGGCCCTCGCCGCATGTGATGCTGCCCCTCCTCCCCCGCCTTCCTTTTATTAGCTTCCAGAGCAAAGATAGCTGAAAACTTCCCACAAAGGGGCCCCCGAGGCCCCCGTTCCTACGCAGTCATCATTAGTGAGGCTCCATTGTTTTACTTTGAAGGTTCCCATAATGAACACTTCCTCCCTGCGCCGCGCATCAATCATCGCCTGACAGCGGCGCCTGTCTCCGAAACCAGCACCGGGCTCGTCTTCCGCTTCACTTTTATCCCAAAACACTCAAAACAGCCGTCAGTCTCACTGCACCCCCCCCCCCCCCCCCCCCCCCCCCCCCCCCCACCCCCACCCCCTCCCCCCAATGCTTCTCTGTCATCCAGCCGCGGCCACATGGCGGCGCTGCAGCTCCAGCGTCACCGACAGGATCGTTTCTCCTCTGCTGCTTCTTTCATTAATGCTCTTTATTAGAAAAAGGTCAAGCCGGCGCCGGTAGATTAGAGGTTCTCTCTCTCTCTCTCACTGACAGAGAGAGAGAGAGAGAGGCAACATCAGGTCATGTTTTCTATGCAGTCTCCGTATGCTGTGTTAACCATGCACTGTAAAAATGTATTTATTAAACCATGAATGATTCATCTTTCTCCCTCCACTTATGTTCGTAGGAGATATCCCCTCGCCTTTTAAAAGTAAACCCTGGACCGGCTTCCTGGAGTCTCTGCTGTTCCGCTTTAGAGTCCGAATCATCCGACTGTTTGTTTTACACATTATGCAGCGGTCGGATCCGTTAACCTTCAGACGCGCACTAATAAGCCGTTGTTGTTACCGCTCAGACGCTTTTTTTTCCCTCCCACAGAACCTTTGCATCTCTAATAAGTCCACTCCTCGGGAGCTGCGGACAAACAAACGATTTAGAAATGGCGTTCTGGGGGTTTTTAATGGACAAGTTCGGCGAGGTTGTGGAACAGGAACGATCCTCTCATAAGTCAAACCACTGCAAAAAGAAGAAAAAGGAAATTTAAACTGAAGGGGAATAATTCAACGCGGCACAAATGAATGAAATGAGGAAAAAAACGATGAAGTGAGTCAGAGGTGATGAACTGGAACTTTCTTTTAGCGAGTGATAATCGTTTTTGATTTTTCACAACACCAAATAAGAACTCATCGATTTTTTTTTTGGGGCCGTTATGTCGTAATAACGCGATGATTAACTTCACTATCAGGAGAAAACGAGCGCTGAGATGGCCGTTGTCACGGCGACACGCAAACGTGAACAGGAAGTTTTGCACCCAAAAAGAATAACATAATATAACAAGAAAGACATAATTTTACAAAAATAAAGTTGTAATATTTTTATTATTATTGACGTGATTCCCTTCAAATTAAGACTTTAATGTCATAAAACTAAAACGTCATTCTCGTAACATTTCAAATTGAATCCCTTTTTGTCGTAACATTGAGTTTTTGGTTATAAACTAAACTGGTTAAGTCTGTTAAGTTCCCCAGAAGATGAATTAAAACTGCTATTATTGTCAAGTCCGAATTTATAAAACTCAACTATTCCGGTTTGAATATTTTCATCAGACCGGCTGTTCCCCGCCGCCAAAGCATTTACTTTGATTCAAGGAGAAAAACAACTCATAAAAAAAAACTATTTCAGGCAATTTCCGCCATAATTTATTAAATTGAACTTTTCACTGTCTGCTAAAACGTTTCCCCGCCCCTTTTATGCCCACACACACTCACCTGGTGACATCATGGGGTCATAATCACCCACTGACCAAGTATGTGACCAACATATGATGTTTAATCAGGAAATGGGCGTCCATCATGTGACCAGAGCAGGGGTTTTTGTGATAAAGGGGTTAAGAAAAAAGCCTTATCGGTACCTCAGAGGGGTTTTACTCTGACTAACGTCACATCGTTACAAAGTTTCCTAACATTAAGTTAGCTAGCGACGCCGTGTTGTGTGGTAAATTCCCGGATCCCTCAGAAAAGCTACTCTAGCGCTAACAACTGAAAAGGTTGGTTCTGGTATGAAGGTGTCAGAACACACACTGCCTCTCAGATTTTGTTTTGGTTACAAAAAGGGGGACTTACCCAGAATAAAGTGGTTGGTTTTAATGTTATGGCAGGTTCTGCTGTAAGAAAGACACTTGTTTGTTCTTCCTTAAGTGATGCTAATGAGCTCAGATACGTTTCTGTCTCTAGTCTGGAAGGATTCGTTTAATGAGGCAAAGTCTGGAGGTTTGTCTTAGAGGGGGGGGGGCGTCTAAACTCTGATCTTTGTCTCGAGTCATCGATTAGTTATTCATAAAACTATTGATGAGTTATTCATGAAGACCGAGTCGAGGAGAAGGCCTCCGCTCCGGCTCTTTTCAATTAGACGACAGATCCCGGTCGATAAACGCGGAGGAGGTCTCGATCCCCCCGCAGAACAGCCGAAAACGTTCCAACCCAGTAAAACAGCAGATTTTTCAACTTGGCTTCAACCACGACGGCGTTTTTTTGGCGGTTAAACACAATTGTCTTCACTTTGTTCTCATGAAGAGACAAAATGATGTGAAATCCTGGGAGACTAAGAGAGAATATGACGTTTGTCTTCAAACTAAAAAATAGTGAGAAGTGTAGTGACACTCTTACATGTTATATTATAAAGTAGTAACAATTATATATCCCAAAAAGTCGATATTATAGAATCATCATCGTCTGCCGCAGATCCTTCCTGAACTGTTTCACTGTATGAACCTGGACTGTTTCACTGTATAAACCTGGACTGTTTCACTGTATGAACCTGGACTGTTTCACTGTATAAACCTGGACCGTTTCACTGAATGAACCTGGACTGTTTCACTGTATGAACCTGGATTGTGTCACTGTATGAACCTGGACTGTTTCACTGTACGAACCTGGACTGTTTCACTGTATGAACCTGGACTGTTTCACTGTATGAACCTGGACTGTTTCACTGTATGAACCTGGACTGTTTCACTGTATGAACCTGGACTGTTTCACTGTATAAACCTGGACTGTTTCACTGTATAAACCTGGACTGTTTCACTGTATGAACCTGGACTGTTTCACTGTATAAACCTGGACTGTTTCACTGTATGAACCTGGACTG
>VRLP01008012.1:0-18750 GCA_009660295.1 Lophius piscatorius
CTTATAATCAATCCTGGTGGAGATGGGAAGCCAATGAAGGGAATGAAGAACGGGGGTGATGTGTTCGTGTTTACGAACTCTCATCAGGATCCTTGCAGCACTGTTTTAAACATACTGTAGTCTTTGAAGACTTTTATCAGGGATCCCGATGAGAAGTGCGTTACAGTAATCCAGACTGGAGGAGACGAACGCGTGAACCAGCTTTTCAGCATCACTCAAGGTGAGTGAAGAACGGAGTTTGGAAATATTTCTGAGATGGTGAAAGGAGTTCTTGCAGATGTGTTTGATGTGGGATTCAAAAGTGAGTTGAGGGTCAAATCTTACACCGAGGTTGGTGACTGATGAAGAGAGGGGAATGTCGTGACCAGAGAAAGTAATACTGGTTATGGAGGAAGACTGGGTCTGATGTGGGGTGCCAATTAAAATAGCTTCGGATTTGGAGCTGTTCAACTGGAGAAAGTTGTTTTTCATCCACACCTTTATCTCCTCCAGACAAGCGCGGAGAGTTGACAGGGGAGATGATGATGACGATGAGGATGGCGAGGCTGAGGAGGAACATGTGTCATATGTGATATGTCATATATGTGTCATGTGTGATATGTTGCAAGCTGAAAAAAAAGGTATATATCAATTTGCTGAAGAAAGTCGAAAAGCAGGGATTTCAGTAACTGCAGATAGAGTATGCAGCATAAAAGAGGACATCATTTTTAGGTAGTGTATTTGCACTCTAGTATTCACTACGTGTAATGGCACACAACAGCCTCCCGTTAAGAGAAGCCAGGGGCTGTGTGTGTATTATGACAACCATAATACTAGATTAACCATGAACGCAATCTTAGTTGTTTGACACAGCAATGACTTTACTTTAAATCTATGCTGTAGATATCATCCTTTCAGTTTCCAGTAAATTCACAGCTTAGCAGGAGTTTTGGAAGAGCTTTTTTTGCTTGAGTTTAAATATGGTTCAAGTAAAGTGCAGCATCAGGTTATCTTTGACAAAGAGCATTTGCATTTAGTATCGTATCAATCTATCTCAGTTAATGAGGCTCCTGTGGAAGGTCTGTCAAGAAAAAAAAAATTCTTGGATCATTTAGGAAAAAGTTGATTTACAATACCATCTGTCATTTAAACCTCAAACATTCTCATTTCCTACTGCTGCTGTCATTTTGTCAGGCTGTAATTGAGATATTCCTATATGGACCATCTACCTCCCCAATATTGTCCAGTCTTCATTGATTCCTCAACATCCTCGATTCATCAGCATCAGCAGAGTCATCAGCCACCACCGAGGGTGTCTGAACTTCATGGGAAGTTTTATCTCTTTGCTTTGAAAGTCATGCTTTTGCCAGGTGACTCCACATTGGAGAATTGTCACAGCAGCCTTCTGCACATTTTCAGAAAGTGAAGGTGCACCACTGATGTGGTAGTCACTTCCAGAATTTGCTTCGTCTGTTAAAGCCATTTTTTTCCCCAGCGATAACACAACTTGAAATCATCATCTGTAGTTAGTAGAGGTACGCCGATCGATCGAGAGGCCTTGTTTGCTGTGATCAGCAATCAGCCAGGCAGTCTCACTGAGTCCGATTCGGGGAAGGTTACACGCATGGGCGCACCAAGCATGAGCTACCATTGTAAAAAACATCTCACCAGCAATCAAAAAACACCTGAAAACACAAAGCTTGCAATTTGTAACACCAGTCAGGAGAACTTAGCTGTGGAGTAAAAAAAATCCAAAATTCTAGCAAGATTCAAGAAGTTAACAATAGCAGAGTGGCTACAGCTAGCGATAGCGCAGAGCCAGCCTGAGCACACTGTATGCATCTATGTAGGCTGTCTATCATGGTTTTAAAAATGTCAGGACAAAATAAGCTGTGGAGGGAAAACCCGGCGCTTGGCACAATGAACTTATTAAGACACTTCAAATTGAATCACCCAGAGGAACAAGGCAAAAAAAAACATGAAAATGTTTGGCACAGTGAACTTAATCAGACACACAGATGTAATCACCCAGGGGAACATGGCAAGTTGTGGCTTTAAAAGGTTCAAATAAAAAATAAAAAATCGGAATCAGTTTAAATCAGTATAGACCAAGAAAAATGCAATTGGTGCACCTCTATTGGTTAAATCCATACTATCTATACACTTTATAAAACTGGTATAAAGATATTATGAATTTTTTTTTATCAAAGAAAAGGTAAAAATGTAAGAAATCCCACCACACATAACGCCAAAAAACACCTGTGTGCAGGTTTCGTAGTTTGTAAATCCAGTGCTTTACTTCTACTCTGTAAGAGGGCTTACATTTATAGAAGATAGAGCCCAGTAGGACTGAGACTCCAAACCAGTTGTACCATGTATAGTTTAAGTTGAACGTTTTTACTTTTAAGCATCTACTCAACACTCCTTGCATTCAAAAATGATGCATTAGAAATTATTCCGGAAAATATAAATCAGTATTTAAATGTCAATGGTTGTGGTTTATATTAAAAACCTATTTATTGCCATACACAGCTTTAAAAACTTGAAGACTGAAATAAATGAATAAAAGTAAGTGGGAAACTTTACATCAAATTCCAATAAATTGTCCTCGCCATTCTAAGTCTTGTCCTTGCTTTATTTTTTCATTCTGAGTAGATCTGAAGTTATACCTGTATCACTAAAAGCCTAAACAACTTAATAGAAAAAGCATTAATAATACACACAGAACTCATACAGACCTTAAGAAATAATTAACAAGAAAAACTTAAATAATATTTTACTCTAAAAGACTCAAATTTTAATGATTTATTTTTAAAATGAAGATGACTACTTGTAAATCATAAGTCCTTGTGGACCAACATTGAAGAAAAAAAAGGCAACCTTCGTTTTAAAACCCTTTGATACTGGGGCATAACAGGCTTCTCGGAAATTTATTCTAAAGGAAGGACTAGAAGAATTAATTTAACACGATTCACTTCTGAGGCCACCGTGAGACAACATGTCTTCAGTTTAGGAATTCAAATATATATATATTTTTTAAATCTATGCGCACAAAAATGCACACACTTATTTTAAGGTCATTTTTCAGGATCAACCTCTGTCCTCCCACTCTTTATGTTACCTCCGTAAAGGAAGTTTTGTTTGTTTGTTTGTATGTTTCCATGTCTGTTTTTTGTTTGTTTGTATGTTTGTGGGCAGGACTACGTACAAACTACAGGACGGACTTGTATGAAATTATACCCAGAGGTAGGTTTGTGCTTATTCTAGAGGTGAATACATTTTGGTGACGTTACATGTTTGCAGCATTTAAAATCAAATCAAGTTAAATAATTACCTGTTGGGACTAGTGACGTCACAATGTGGCTATTGCTGCCTTTGTTCCTTTCATTCCTTTGATGCTCATTTGGGGATGAAACTATGGGCTTATTTTCAAGAGTTCCTTTAATTCCTCTGATTTTCCTATGGGGGTGGAGCTGGGAGCTCAGTGGACTGAACAGAGACGCTGAAATGGAGGCGCATGAGACAAGCGGAAACAGATTATTGGATAATTGCTCTGTTTGAAAGCTTGTTTGAATTATCTGTAGATTTAAAGGCAAGCAATAACTCAGACATTAAGGGAGAAATATGCCTGAATTGTTCCTTCACCTAGGGTACTGTTGTGCCTTTGCAGGGGTTTGCACACTCTAAGTGCTTTTTCTACTTTTATTCTGTAGTTCAATTGTGGCCGATCCTTCAAATTGCTACATTAAATATTTCTTACAGAACAAAGTTTTGCAAAATTCATCCATATCCTGTTCATATAAAATACATGTTGCATATCCAGGGGCTGTCAGTGGGAGGAAATTTACACGAGCAAGGGGAGAGATCCAGTGGGTTGTGTATCCAGCCTTGTTTCTGTGAGGTAACAGTGAAAACCATTCTATGTTATAAAATGTTTCTGGTTGACTAAAGCATCTCCTTCTGTCAAAGCCAACATGAATGTTAGACAGCAAGAAGGAAGGATAAAGATCTTAGCATGCGATGTTGACAGATGAATATTCTGAATGCTAGCTATTGGATAATTTCCTGTCGTAAGCATACGTCATTTCCTGTTGACTGCACTCGATAAGCTGTTGCACACAATTTGCAACGACTATAACTATTATATCTAAAAGTTCCATTTTATCGAGAGTAATTCAACTGTAGCACTCATTTACCCACTCATATTCAGACATTTTCGCTAAATTTGCGTTCTGTTTTCGAAACACCTAGCCGCTAGCCACTAAATCTAGAAGATAGATATGGCTTCCCTCTCTCCTTCTCCTGCTCTCTCTTGCTCTGTGTGTCATATGTTTAGCTACTCCTCTGCCTCCTTTAAAGCTAATGATAGTGGAGATGCGGCTCTGCACCATGGAAAACACCCCACTAGACTCTGTAGCTAGCCAGCCCCCTGTAGCCGGTAGGGACCGACCTGTCTTAGCTCCTCCTAGACGCCCCCTAGCAGCTCCCGAGCAGCCCGGAAAACAAGGAGCCTGGGTGACTGTGCGAAGAAGGCATAGCCCGAAACACCCGCCCACAGTTCACCACCAGCCTGTTCATGTTTCAAACAGATTTTCCTCACTCAGCAACACCCTGCTGAGAATCCAACTCTGGTCATTGGCAGTTCTATTTTACGGAACGTGAAGTTAGCGACACCAGGGACCATAGTCAAATGCATTCCTGGGGCCAGAGCGGACGACGTGGAATCATATTTAAAACTGCTGGTTAAAGATAAGCGTAAATATAGAAATATAGTAATTCACGTCGGCGGTAATGACATCCGATTACGCCAATCGGAGGTCACAAAAATTAATGTTCAATCGGTGTGTGCTTTTGCTAAAACTATGTCGGACTCCATAGTTTTCTCTGGACCCCTCCCCATTCTGACCAGCGATGACATGTTTAGCCGCATGTCATCGTTCAACCGCTGGTTGTCGAGGTGGTGTCCAGCAAACGACGTGGGCCTGGTAGACAATTGGCAAACTTTCTGGGTAAAGCCTGGTCTAATAAGGAGAGACGGTAACCATACGACTTTGGATGGAGCTGCGCTTTTATCTAGGAATCTAAGGGAGATTATTAGACGAGAGCAAACTTGTCAGAGTTGAGACCAGGAAGCAGAGTCACAGTCTTATACGCTTCTCTGCGCCTCCTCTAGTGTCACCCAGCCCAAAACCAATAGAGACTGTGTCTGTCCCATGCCCACCAATATTATTCAAGTCAGATTACATAATGATTTTACAAAAAAAACTAACAAAAATTAAATCAACCAGCAATGTAGTTAAAAATGAAAATATAATAAATTGTGGACTCCTGAATCTCTAACATCTAAAACAGTTTTAGTAAATGATCTTATTGTAGATCATCATATTGATTTATTCTGTCTGACGGCGATCTGGCTGTGTGAGGAGGAATATGTTAGTTTAAATGAATCCAGGCCCGCTGCTCTTATTAATACTCACATACCTAGAAGCACAGGCCGAGGTGGTGGAGTTGCAGCCATATATAACTTCAGTTGACTATTAAATCCAAAACCCAAACCCGACTGTAACTCATTTGAAAGCCTTACCTACAGTCTTATAAATCCAGCCTGGAAGCATCAACCGCCATTCTTATTTGTCATAGCGTATCGGGCTCCTGGCCCATACTCAAAATTTTTAAATGAGTTCTCTGATTTTCTATCAAACCTAGTCCTTAAGACAAATAAAATAATTATATTAGGTGACTTTAACATTCACATAGATAAAGACAGCGACAGTCTTGGTTCCGCGTTTAACTTAATATTTGACAGTGTTGGTTTCAGTCAGTGTGTTAATGAACCCACTGGGCAAATTTATGATTTTGTCGATAGGGCTGCAAGCTCACTGAGATTAACTCTCGACTCTATCGCCCCCCTGAAAAGGAAGAGTGTGAAACTAAGGAGAGATGCTCCATGGTTTAACAACCTGACTCGAAACCTCAAACAATCAACACATAAACTAGAAAGAAAATGGCATCACACTAAACATGTTGAGTCCCGATTAGCCTGGCAAGATAGAATTAAAAAATATGGGAGAGCCATCCGCAGCGCCAGAGCCGCCTATTTCTCTGCACTGATAGAGGAAAGTAAAAACAACCTCCGGCTTTCAATTGGCTCAAGTTTACACCCCAGGACTATGTGCTTAGGAACAACAGATAGACCTGGAGCAGAAAAGCCGACCCTTAATCCAGAGGCTTTAGCAAATTACAGGCCGATATCTAACCTTCCATTAATATCTAAAATCCTAGAGAAAGTGGTAGCCAAACAATTGTGTGATTTTCTGCGTAAGAATAGTTTATTTGAGGATTTCCAATCAGGTTTTAGAGTTCACCATAGCACAGAAACAGCACTGGTCAAAGTTACGAATGACCTTTTAATGGCATCTGATGAGGGACTGGCCTCTGTTCTGGTCTTGTTAGATCTTAATGCTGCATTTGATACTATTGAACACCAAATTATAATACAAAGACTTGAAAACTTAATTGGCAAGACACTGCATTAAATTGGTTTAAGTCTTATTTATGTGACAGATCTCAGTATGTATCTGTTAACAATGAATCCTCCATACATAGCAAAGTTACCCACGGAGTTCCACAGGGATCTGTGCTTGGGCCTATTTTATTCACACTATATATTCTCCCTTTAGGCAACATTATCAGGAAACACTCCACAAACTTTCACTTTTATGCAGATGACACAGAATTGTACTTATCAATGAAACCAGGTGAATCTAATCACTTATCTAAACTAAAGACGTGTCTCAAAGACATTAAGATTTGGATGACCTGCAACTTTTTATTTTTAAATTCAGATAAAACTGAAGTTATTGTGCTGGGACCCAAACACCTTAGAAACAATTTATCTGATGATATATCTACTCTGGATGGTATGACCTTGGCCTCCAGCATCACTGTGAGGAACCTGGGAGTTATCTTTGATCAGTATATGTCCTTTGACTCCCTAATAAAACAGATTTCTAGGACTGTCTTCTTTCATCTGAGTAAAAAATTTCTAAAATACGGCACATTCTGTTGCAAAAAGATGCAGAAAAGTTAGTTCATGCATTTGTTACTTCCAGGCTGGATTACTGTAATGCCCTACTAGCAGGTAGTCCCAATAAGTCTCTGAAGCCCCTCCAGCTGATCCAAAACGCTGCTGCACGGGTGCTGACCAGAACCAGGTTAAGAGAACATATATCTCCTTTATTAGCTTCCCTTCATTGGCTCCCGGTAAAATCTAGAATCTAATTCAAAAACCTTCTGCTCACTTGCAAAGCCCTTAACGGTCAGGAACCAACGTAGCTTTTACACAAAGAGAAAACACTGAAGGAGCTCATAGTTCCATATTGTCCAATCAGAACTCTGCGCTCCCAGCATGCAGGGTTACTTTCAGTCCCTAGAGTCTCCAGAAGTAGAAGGGAAGACAGAGTGTTCAGCTGTCAGGCTCCTGTCGTGTTGAACCATCTCCCAATCTTGGTTCGGGGGGCAGAAACCCTCTCTACATTTAAAAATAGGCTTAAAACTGTCCTTAATGATAAACCTTATCATTAAGGATGGCATAAGCTAGCTCTTAGCTATGCTGCTCTAGGTTTAGACTGCTGGGGGATCTCCCATGATGCACTGAGCTTTTCTCTCTTCCTCTCTCACTGTCCCTCTTTATATTCCCCTCTCACTTTAGTGCATGTTACTGGATTAATGCATGTTACTGGATTATTTCATGTTACTGGATTAATGCATGTTAATGGATTAGATACAACCTCCACGTTTGCAGTCCAAAGCGCATCTACATGCATTTTTGTGCTTTCATTAAAGGTGACACAAAAAGCACAGCTAACTTGATCATTCAGAAACTTAGTCTACTGACACTTTTATTCGCGGTAACCGCTGCCGCTTTTGAAAGACAGCAGTTAAAAAAAAACATATAACTTTAACAACAAACCAAGGATGCTGAAAATGACTCTGTTAAGTTGCATGCTTTTGGATTATTTGGTAAAACCAGATGTTAGCACAATTAGGCTTCTCAAACATTGCAGACAAAAAACTTGTATGCTGGTATGCTACGTAAGCCCCGCTCCCAGTCACCGATTCTTGCTTTGAACCCAGAAGCATTTGTTTGCTCTTAACTACCAGTTTGTAGGGGTCAGGGCTATTCCAAACTAAGCACTGGCCCAGAACTAGCTTTTTCTAGCATAAACCATCTTGGGGCTAAAGGGGCCGCAAACACTGTGTATAGAAGGCTTTTTGTTCATCAAGCTTTTATTTTGGTTCTTCCGCTGTGGTCAGTGGAAATTTTGCACAATTTCTAAACACTCTAACATTTAGATTTAGATTTAGAGTTGAAATTTAGCTTCCACATTTAGTTTTTGATTTCATATGTATAGCTAAATGCGGAAATAAGTTTCTGTTAAAATCAATCACTACTTTTATAAACGGCGCACCATAAGAGATTGGGGGCTTTTCAAGGATGTACTTTTGATCAGGGATGGCAACAGAGGCTTCATTTATCTGTGTGTAGTTTGTATGTGTCCATGTGAGTGTTAGTTCACCTCACACTCAGTGATCACTTTCAGGTATATTAAAATTGGGTATCTTCAAGAATTTACGGTTATTGCCAAATTAAGTCTCTGAGAAGTTCCATAAAAAGCATTAAATAAGACGGAATATTTGATCTTTTAAGACAGACCACAGAAGATAGTGCAAAACTAAGATGACACACTCACACAACGTACACAGTCACATAAAAGTGTGTTTTTCCTGTGTGGGAAAATCAACAGAGCGTACAGCATTTTCCCCAGGCCAAGAAGAGATTACTAGGGATTTGACATCATCTGAAACATTTCCAATGTACTTGTTCTAACTGTGTGCTACAGACCAAATCATATTATGGTGTGAAGGTCAACTGTGAAGTAAGAATAAAAATGAACAGCCATATAAACTTTATTATATATCAAAGTATACCTCCTCAATAACAGTCC
Organism: Lophius piscatorius; assembly: GCA_009660295.1. Classification (NCBI taxonomy): domain Eukaryota; kingdom Metazoa; phylum Chordata; class Actinopteri; order Lophiiformes; family Lophiidae; genus Lophius; species Lophius piscatorius. The sequence continues at coordinate 8,988 of VRLP01008012.1, forward strand.
ACCATGGGAACAATGACCACTCCTTCAAAGACAGCCAGAATAAGAAAAAAGGCAATGGGATGAAACTAGTCAAAGAAAGTACATGAGTGGAGATCCTATGGAACGAAGAAAGCAACCCGACCATGCAATCACAAAGAGGCATGCACAAACAGAAATATGTATTGAAAGAGCAACGGAGAAATGTATCGAGGAGAGGCAAGTAAACAAGGAAAGTCAGGGAGAAAAAAAACACATGAAATATGATGATAAGCAATGAGAAGGAAGTTTGCTTGAGTTTCTGCCACACGGGGTGACTCAGACAGTAGTGTCGAAGTTGGTTTCACCCTGGGGCTCCAGCCTTGGTCCTTCAAAGGTCAAACCTTTGTTTTAAGGTCAAACCTCTGTTACTGTGTTTCTCTGTGTACAGTTAACTCTCCGCTTTAGTGTGCACACAACTTATTCTGAATGTGTTAACATGCATTTCTGTGTAGCATGTTACACTTCCGCCCAGCAATGGCACTGCATCAGGTCTAGCCAGGACCGGTGTCACCTGGAAGCGCAGAGTCCTCAGTGTTATTACAGAGGACTCTGCCAACATGTACAGACTTCATGAAAACGTACCTGCTACTTAGAGGTGTGTCATTGTCAACTGTTAGGCATCTGAAAAAGCTACGAAAAGGGTTGGGGTTACAAACCTTTTGAAATGTGTCTGCATGTGAATGTTGCATGTGCATGTTGCATTTGAATGTGTGAATGCTGTGAAAGGGAAATAAATGAATGGAGATGTGGGGAAAAGTGAAATTTGAGCTAAAAAAGAAATCATTGGACTTCAAGAGATAGTCATCTCAGTTTTTTTGTAAGGGTGACCCAAAGTGTCCCTGAAATTCAAGAAAAGTTTCAGGTTAGGTAACCTGAAATTAAATAAAATAGCAAGTTTCATCAGGATCAAGATTTAGAAGAAAAAATCTTGCAAATGCCTCTGTCCAGCAATTCTAAAAGTCCTTTAGAAAAAAATCTCGATAGACATAAAAAAATCATCAAAATCTACCGTTCCTTGGGCCTGTACTCAACCTCTCAAATCGTCTTTAAAATCCGCTTACAACTTTTTGAGCTATCTTGCCAACAGTTAGACAAACAAACAAACCAACAACAGCAAAACATAAATCCCAAATAACAATCTCAAAAGACATTAGCATATTTCACAGCCAGAGCATCCCCATCAACACGAACATCATTAATATCATCACCATCATCGCCACCCCACTGCCATCACCACCCAAAAAGGTTTTTCACTTACCTCGCTGTATCCTGTGGAGAGTAATGAATCGACAGAGGACTTGGTATGAATAAAGCTGACTTAATGTATCTTTTTTACACATGAAAACATTTTTTATTTGATCTAACTTTAAGTCTCATTTCATTGGTTGGGTTTCTGAACCAAGTCCATCCCATCAGTAGAGGCTACTGAAAGTTAAACCCCGCCTGCTCACTGTCCCACTGCCTCAGTGGTCAGAGTGCCAGGTGATTGGTCTGCTGGTTAATGCATCTGACTCCCGTGTGATGGAGCTCTAATTGGGAAACAAAGCTGTTTGTAGGAATGGGTGACGGATGTTAGTGAGTGGAAGTGTCACTGAAGTCAGCATAAATGGCTTTAGATTAATGGGATTGTTTATGTGCTCACTGTGTAATTGGAATAGGCAAGAGTGAATAAAGTCATATGGAAAAAAAAGTCGGCCGCCATCAACTTCTCTATGCAATAATGTCTGTGGTTAATAAACAATTACATGCTCAATTAAAAACTAACCCTAACACTGGGTCAGCATATATAAATATAAAAAAAGGAAAATATAACGAGTGACAAATGGAGGAGGGGAAATCCTGGAGAGTGAATTGTTACACAACAAACAAAAAACTGATGACAATGACAACATTTAAATGATAGTCATCTGAATATGAGGTATTTGGGGTTGGGGTGATATGGAAATAATGACTAACTTTCAGAGTGATTTTAAAAACATATTTCCATGGAAAACAAACAAGATTCGTAGAAAAAGCTAAATTTTAAAAGATAAAAGTATTTATCAGGATTAATTTAGTTGTAAAGTTTGGTGAAACTAGTATGTACATTTTGTAAGATATGCTACATAGGAAAAATGTTGTCCATTCTGCGCATATACAGACATACTGATGCCTTTGTTTTATCGCACACGCCATGAAATGAAAAAAGGAAGGAATAACTGAATGACATACTTTGTGCTGTACAGATTATTGACTATATATGGCCTAAAAAACCTGTGGCTCTGCTCTGCTGTCTTTCCAATTCCTGTCTGACATTGTTTTTTTCCACTCTTCATTCTTACTTACCTTTCTTTGGGCCTTTAACACAATGCTACTTGTGTCAGGTGTTTCTGAGTGCAATATGAAGCATAAAAAAATAGAAGCACATATAAGAATGGGGGGACTTGTCTTGTATGTTAGTGTACATGCTCTCTACCATGGCTACCAAATTAAAAGCTGCATGCAGACCAGATGACTTAAAGCCAGGCACTACTGTGTTGGGTTGAGAATCAAAGCTGAGAGTAGAGAATCTTCGGCTGACTCACACATGCACAAATCCACACAAAAAAAATGAAATAAAAAAGATGCCTATGCTTCATCATGCACCAGTGGTGTACGGCTCAGAGAGGGGGAAAGGAAAGTAAGAAATATGGAGGATAGGAAGAAAATATGCAAGATGCAAAGAATATAAATTGAAAAGTATGATTGAATCTACCTTATTAGGACTCATTCTCATTCCTCCCTAAATCCCATCTCTCCTTTCTCACTGTCTTCATGTTGTTGTTTGTCTTGAGTAGAAATGATGACAACCTCGGTACTAAAATACTCAATGAATGACCATTCGAAATCAGTTCCCATCTACAAAATGTGATCAGGCTTAAAGGGCTCAGTCTTAATGTTTCAAGTTAGATGCAATGTTATAAGTTCTTTAGGCATGGGAAGCAAAATGTTGGCAATACAGTGGAGCCTGAGGCAGATCTCATTCAAACAAGCAGAAATGGGAGTTTTTTTCAAGTTTGTCTGTTCTTCAAACATCCAGGATGGCTGTCTATCATGTGAATGTGCGCCGGTCATGTGACCACACAACTGTTTTGCCTTAATCTATAAACTGCAGATCTGCACCTATATTTGGGCAACTATTACTTTTAAAAGTGAAAGCATCCGTAAGTCCGTCTTTCACACTATTATGGTTATTCTATGCATTTACTTCCAGAGCCACCAGCACTAGTTTAAAACTAATCTATTTGTTGTTCAAACTTCATCAGGTCATTATACCTTTTTTTCACTCCCAACCTCCTCAGGTTCTTATCCATTTATTTACTGAACTCTCTCCATCTCTCTCTGTCTCTTCCCCCTTCTCCTTGGTAGCCCAAGCTAATTGTTACATCGTTCTACCACTACCACGTCCTTTGTAGGAAGCATGACTGTGCTGTGTGTAACACAGCATGGGGGATGGGGAATTGAACAAGCATTGGCTGTCGGAGCTAGTTAACTTCACAGACCTGTCACAACTGCACACACAATACAACCTGTTTACAACCGAGGCCCCCTGCAATTACCCGCTCCCCAGCAGGGGCCAACCTAGTGCCTGGGGAGAACTAATACTAATAGCAGAGAGGGAGGAGGAAGAAAAATGGAGGTAAGGAAGAAGCAACGGTGAGCCCCATTAAGTGGCTGTGGCTGGGTGGTGTCTAAGTGACAAATCCTAGAGGGAAAAGCTTTGGGCGAGCACATATGTGTGCGTATGTCTGTGAACGCATAATTTGGTGTGAGACATCTGATACTATAGAGGCAGGATGTTGTTGCTGCACACAAAACAGCGCAGAAAAAGACATGAATCCAACAAATGAAAGGCGAGTAAAGGATGTTTATGTTATAGTACACTTGGAAAATCAGCTTATTTCTAATAGTCTATAAACTAACCATTAAAATGATTGAATCGATGGAGGAAATAACTGTCTACACAATAAAGTGATGTGGCGGATAGTCAAGAATTTAAGAGTGCTGGGAATGAAAACAAAACAGTATAAAAGTATTGACGTGTCAGGTATATAGCTGGATGTGCATCAACCAGTCACCATGACCAGGCCCCTAACTCACAGGGACAGTGGGGCAGTGAAACAAGCAGCAGCACGAGGCCCCTAAACACAACAGTGCTTCTAGTCTGTTACAGTAAATAACAGAGACCCTCTAAGCTCACAAGGATGTTTCAAAATGTTTGAAAAATGCCTGTGTCAAGTTAAATGTAGAAGTGGGGGTTTTTTATCAGAAATGTGCAAACTTATGGCGTAAGGAACTGTCAGACTGGAAGGTGTGGTTCAAGACAGCCTGAACAGCTAATAACCAGACTTAGTGGTTGAGATTTTACCAGCTTTTTTAAATGTAGTGTATATTTGAGAAACAGCATGTAGGGGACCCCGTGCCACCTGGACTAACATTTGAAAATCTCTTGACTTCACTTTTTCCAGGAGTATCTGACAAATATTACATGGTTCACTAACAGAATTTGGAAGCATTTTTAGTGTGTCGCTCTTTAATTCTAACACCCTCCAAATGATCTATTTGGGTTTGAGCTGTCCTCTTCCTCTCTAATCCTCAATTCAATGTTGTTCATCCTCTCCCCAGTAAGTCATCAGACACTCCTGGAAGCCATCCCCACTTGAAATTTCATCATTTTTCCAATCTCTCATTAATCTTTCCACCTCCAATCTTTTTATCTCTCTCCCATCTTGGCCTTCTCTAACAGTGGGAATAGCTGCAGTGATAGTCAGCTTTGGTCTAGAAGTGGACCTCTTTCCCCATGCCCACTTACACTGCACATCTACGCGGATGGACTTGATGGCAGCCGACCCCACCCCGTTGTCAGCCTTGCAGTAGTAACGACCCCCCTGCACCCTCTGGATGCCCTCGATGCGCAGTGTCTCATTGTAGATGGATGTCTCCTGGAACTTGTCTGACGCACTGCCTGCTGTCTTCGTCCATCGTATCTGGAGAGAGCAAGGGCGAATAAAAGAAAGTTAAAATGGCAGCACAGAGAAAGATTGTTAGAAGCAGGCTTCTGAAGCAACCTATTCAGCTTCACTCTTCTGGTTATGGTTGCATCATTCTTTAATGCAACCATTTGAGGAAATGATTGCAAATCCACCAGATGCATCACAGCATCTATCAAAAGTATGTTGTAAGTAAGTCCTTCCTATGCTCACATTATAATATGCACAAAGTGAACCAACTGAACCTTCTTTGCATATTACCGGTTGAATATTGCATCAATACAGAGAAAAAAAGGAAACCATTTTCTTATGCCATGTTCATATTTTCAGGATGATTTTAAAAAAGTGGCACAATTTTCAGGCTGTTGGATATATTTATCATTTATATAGACTCATATTTTCAAATCAAATTTGAACTGCATGTGTCCATATGTTGTCCTAGATTGGAAAACAGATCCAATTTGTAAACCATGAAACCTAAATGTCTGATTTGAATTAATGTGGACCTTGCATACAGTGTGAATTCTGTCATCATCTGCAAACACTGGCAGCATGGCAAAAAGCAAACAACCAGGCCGGAGAGATGACAGCTACAATGCAGATTGTTAGCTGTTTAATAATCTGCTTGTGAACAAATGTCATGTATACATTCACGTCTATTCACAAATCCTCTTTGGTTTTAGTACTATTATTCCTCTCGCAAGTTGTACTTTTTTGTTTTCTTATAACTTGTTTTTGTTTCTCATGTTCTATTTTGTGCATGTCTACCCTTTTGGAGGCCATGTGCAAAATACATATTTCTCGTAATCTCGAATCTAAACCCAAATCTGACTAAAGCAAACAAATAAAAAAAATTCAAAATACCATGAATCGTAATCATGTCTTTTCACGGATAACGTTGGGGAATGTAATGAAGGGGTGCATGAATGAGATGGGGTAAGTTTCCATTTCACTCGGAAGGAAAGGGAACGTCATTAAATTGCCTGAAAAATCAATCATAAATACAGTTTTGTTCTTTTTCCCAGTGACAAATTCCCTGTCTGCTCCCTAGAAAGGAGGTTAATGACACTAAGAACTGTGCTCACAGCATCCGCGTTGCAAAACTCCACAAAAGGACCTCTACGAATTTTGACAAATGCTTTATAGCTTTTTCACGCTTCAATTATCCCATCAAGCCGTGGGAATGCTTCACAGCTGACAGCTACATGATACTCTCCACTAATCAAATGAGAACACACACACACACAGAAACACTTCAGAGGTACATGAAAGGCTGTAAACTCTACAACACTGAAATGTTTTTTCTGGCTCTGTGTTGTGTTTGTGTGGTTGTGTGTGAAACTGTGTGTGCTGTGTGTACAGTTCATTAATCCGTATTAACCCTTCTGTCTGTTATCAGCATCAACAAGACTATCAACCATGTCCTGTCGGGGTCACAGAGGATAATTGGCAAAAGTCACTGATACCGTGTCGGTTTTTGTGTGTTGGGGTGCGTCTGTGTTATTGCGTGTGTGTGTTCATGAGCAAACTTTTGCGTATGTGCTTTCTGCTTTTGTGCAAAGCAGTCTGTTTGTCTTCCTGAGTTACATGCCGAGTATTGGCAGTATTGATGTATAAAATATTCACTTCTAACTTCATGGGAGTGTGTACGTGTGTGTGTTTGTGTGTGTGTGTGCCAATGTGTGTGTGGGTGCGTTTCTATGTGTGCGTGTGTGGGTGCGTGCGTGTGTGTGTTAGTAAGAAATCAGGTTATATGGATTAGCAGATTATCAGGGCCTGTGTAAATGCCCCCTGTCTGTTTATTCAGCTCTGTTTGTGGGAGGGATTTGCAGGAGGCAGCCTGCTATTGATCAAACAAGCCAAGGTGAGCAATGAACCAAACCCTTCCTCTCCATGGTTTGTTGAGTCCAGTATATGCATGTGTGTGTGTGCCTGTGTGTGTGTTTGTGGGTGTTTGTGTATATCGGTGTATGGAGCTTTGTTAGAGACAGGGAAGGAGAGAGTGAAAAGTGAGCATGAAGTGTGCATCTGCAACCTCCAGAATTTATTCTTTCTATTTAAGGATTAAAGGATGAGTCAAAAGCTTACAAATAATGGAGAATTTGTCCTTTTTATCTTTGGATGGGGAACATTTTAGAGTATTTCCAGTGGATCGAGTACATTGAGATTAGGTTAAAGAATTTTAAAAAGTAAGATTATGTAATGGGGCTTTGGAACAGGGGAAGATAAATAATTTCAGATAAAAGCAAATACTATGGGTTTACCGACATACTACCTTTTGTGATCAGCACAATAGAACGATGTGATGCATTCAAAAGATTAAAGAGGTCAAGAAGCATATGATCTTACATAATGCAGCTGAAATTACAGTTATAATTCAAATCCTTGTAGCAGAGTGGGAATTAACTAAGGTATGTGTTTGAGGAAAAAAGACTGGATGTGTAAGTTAAATATTGTTCTTATAGTGAGAGGAAGTTATATGCACAGTACTACTGGCAGCTGTGTGATGGGGAGAGAAAAGGTGCATCTCACCAGGAGCTGTTACACCAGGGAGGCAGATAAGACAAAACTGAGAGAGGTGATATTGCACATAAAGGGGATATTGTGTGCAATGCAGATGACATCCAGGCGGGAGAGGAGCCTATATCTGTCTGTGTAACCAGCAACTTAAAACTATCACCTGAGGTCTTTTTCTACGACCTCTCTCACTCTCTCACCACACCTCTTCCTTTTCTCGTCTTTCAATAGATGTGTGATAAGGCTCTATATTTTACTGAGGTTCTTTTGGGTTGGTCTGGATATCTCTGTTGGTCAATTTCCTTCCTAATCTTATCACTATATTTTTCTATTTAACTTCCCTTCTTTTTTTATTTCCTCACAGTTTAGACAAAATACACACCTGTCATCAGATTGTATCTAGATTCCAATCCATTCAAAAACCCTCACATACTTTCCCCCAGACTTCCTCCCGCACACAGACATATATGAAAGCTGGGAGGTGAAGATTTGTTGAGTCAGAGCTCTCTGTAATAATAGCTCTAACATTTGGTTAGAAGTGTAAAGTGAGGAGAAGGCTTTGAATCTCAAGAGATTCGGCTTGACATGGAATGCAGCAGGTTTTGTTCACCGTTTCTGTATTCAGCTAGGGAGCTGCATGCTGTCTAGGACACAGATGTTTCAACAGGAGAACAGAAACAGTGCAGAGAAAGAAGGAACAGCCTCGTGTGCATTGCAGGAGGAATTTAGGTACCACTTTGTGGTTGTGTTTTTATAGGACGCTGCTACTAGACTCTATTTAGACTGTGTCTTTTAATGAATGCACTAAAATACTGACCAGGGCCCAATGGACTAATAAATTTTCCATTAGTGGTTACATGTTGCTGGACCATTATTCATAATAAATCCCCTTTAACTCATCATTTGTCTCCACATGATCCATTGCAGTTTGTGCCTTTCTATAAACACTAGCAGTAATTTCATGTCCTTGAATAATGTCAAGTTTACACCGATAGGAAAAGGGCCAAGAAAAGATGATTTAGTCTTTGTGCCAGTTGATACACAGGGAGTTGAGGGTATGATACCAATTCAGGACTGATATTGCATTCATTTTAAAAGACACTTCCCCAGGTGTTGTTATGTTACCTTGACTTTGAAGTTTTTTCAAATATTTCATCACATGCAGAAAATGAAGTAAGTGCTGCTCAGTGAAACACCTGTATTTCCATCAAAGGGTTATATTCATTTAAAAACGATGTTACTTTTGGCACAATCTTGCCTTGTTCTGTGAATATGAATGAGATATGTCAACTATGGTGCGACCCGACAAGCGCCTTGCTCTCAGTAGAAGCTCATAGCACCAGAGTAAATCTGCTGTACATGGCACAGATTGATATTTTACCAATGCACATCTGTGCTTCTTTATTAGGCACATACACCTGCCAAATTCACTCCAATTTCAAACAACAGCTCTGCAATAAAACCAATCTTTATGACACTAATAAAGTTGATTTTATTCTTGAGCCAGTAGGTAATATATTAGATACACCTTCCAATGCTCGGTCTCCAAAATAATAGAGTTTGATCCCTGGCATGTTATCCACAAACATGAACATTATGAGCATCATAAATGTTTGATTTATTGCGGATCTCTTCTATTGGATTGCAATGAATTTCACTGCGTGTCACTAAACTGATGAGAGGCTTCAGCCATAAATTCATCCAATCTGTATTGACTGGTGATTATGCTAATTATACATAATGAATATGGATCACAGACAGTGAAGGAATAAGGTACACCTGCAACATGGTCAAAGGGTATAAAAAGAAGAGAAGAGAAAAGAAGAGAAAAGAAGAGAAGAGAAGAGAAGGGAAGAGAAGAGAAGAGAAGAGAGGTTTGAGGTTTCAAAATTCCTTTATTAGACAATTTCAAAAAAAATATCCAGAACAGTCACTTCTTCACCTTATTGTTAAGCAAAGAAGAGAATTTGTCAAAAATTAAGTCGCAACTCCCCATCATCCCCCACAGAACATAAGACATCCCTTACTGCCCATATGGGGTTAAACCCCTGCATATTGTCTATCATCTTATAATATGCATGTTCCACTTTCAATCTGGCCTTCACAAGTTTTTCCAGGACCAGCACTGGTTCCACATTGCCAGTATTCTGTGTCAGGCTTTTGCGTGTCAGCCAAATGGACAACTTCGCAGAGCCTGATAAAAAGTTGACCAGTGTATG
>VRLP01008013.1:0-18729 GCA_009660295.1 Lophius piscatorius
AGCAATGTTAATTAAAGTTATAGGTTCTGCTAAAAAGGAAAGTTTTAAGTCCTTTTTTAAATGTGTCAGTCGTCTGTGGAGCCCTCAGATGGTCAGGGAGGGCACTCCACAGACGAGGGGCAGCAGAACAGAAGGCCCGATCACCCATGGTGCTGAGCTTAGTCCGGGGAAGGAGGAGGCGGTATGAGTGGGTAGAACGGAGGGATCGTGTCGAGGTCAGTGGGGTGAGTAGTTCTTTTAGGTAGGGGGATGCGTTACCATGGATACACTGGTGAGTGAGGAGAGAGATCTTATAATCAATCCTGGTGGAGATATGAAGCCGATGAAGCCGATGAAGAACGGGGGTGATGAAGAACGGGGGTGATGAAGAACGGGGGTGATGAAGAACGGGGGTGATGTGTTGGTGTTAGAATTCTGATTCATTCGCTCCTCCTTCTTGTTTTTGTGGACCAAGAAGTTCCTCTGGATTCTTTTCTGTCAGATCTCGTTGAGATTTGTAAATCCCCTCGTGTTTAAGCTAGCTGTTGGCCAGAAGGAACGCCGAAGATGAATTCCCTCTAGGCTCGAAGATGTCGGCGGATAACAGATGGTAAAAAAATAACGAGATAATAAAATAGATAGTCAACAAGACTCAAACAAACGTCTAGGTGAGAGGATTCAAAAGGGAAAGACGGCGTGCTGAGTCATCTAAAGAGGTCAGTGAACGGTCGGGGGCTGCAGCCCCACAGGTTGACCCTCCTTACGGGAACACAGTGTCCTCACCAGCTGGCAGAGGAGGAGAGGAGGGTGAGGGATGACAGGGTGAGGAGGCTGAGGAGGGAAGCTGAGGATTTGAATATTAAACTGTGAGTGATGAAGAGGAGGAGGAGGATCGGTCCACGCCGCCTCTGTTCTTCTCTGTGTTGACAGAATAAGGAAGTGAAGATTCAGCGATGTCATCCTTTCATTTAGCAACGGATTCATCCGCCGACTGGCACAAACCGCCGCGGCGAGGAGCGAACGGCGTTTTTTCTCTCCCAGAGTTTTTAAGGGTGAGGATGAACGGTGGCTGTCTGCTTCCAGGCTCCTCACATGTCCACTTAGGCTCAAACACAGCTGCTTGCTTCTCTGAATTATTCATGAGCCCTTCATTAAATATTCACGTGTGAAAAGCCGGCGCCATCAGCTTCCCACAATCCTCTCCTCTGGGTGATATGCAGGCAGGAAGCGTAGAGCGGCCTGGATGATAGTTAAGTCTGATAGGCAACATCGCGCCTGCTTAAGGATTCTTTTTTAATTTGCTCTGCAAGATCACCTAGTTTTGGTCTCTTTGTCTCTCTGTCCTCACCCCAGCCTGCCTCCTCCTCCTCCTCCTCTTCCTCCCTCCCCTCTCCTTCCTAAGAGATCGATTCATATTGTTCGGGCAGCTGAGCCCCTCCGCCCCCCAGCCCGAGGTGAGAGAGATGAAGGAGACAGAAATAACTAGACAGAGGGAAGAGGCGAGAAAGTGAGCGAGAGAGAGAGAGAGAGGGAGAGAGAGAGAGAGAGAGCAGAGGTGGGCTTTGCCATAAGCAGGATGTGGGAGAACATGGACCCCCGGGGGTGCGGCGCTGGAGATATAGAGGGAGGGGGTGATGGGTGAGGGTGAGAAAACAGCAGTGCAACATGGAGAAAACATGACGTTTGGGTCGGAGTGAGACACAGGCGCCAGGATGCTTTACTTGTGTTTCTCTTAAAGGAGCAGCCCACCCAAAACTCAAAAGTCAGACACGCCCAGTGAAAGGTCCGGTGGAGTTCCTCCACCCATCCTCGGATCATCTCTGGAGCTGGTGCTGAAGCAGGCGCCTCCGTAGACGACTGAAGAAGATGGAGGTACTGAATTTAAAACATCTGGAAACGTCTCCATTACGGTCCAAACATCAGGATCAGAGTTCCTTTAAGGGCTAAAACCTTCGCCGTAGCCTCGCAGCGTCGTTCACAGCTCGGATGTCTTCGCCGGAGCTCAGCTCACGTTCTGCCACTTCCTGTCGCGGGTGAAGGACGAGGAGTGCAGCGGACCTGATGTTCCCCTCAGGACCCACAGAAACATGTTCCTGTCATCAACCACAGAGCCGGAGATCCACTTCAGTGTCAAAGAGCGTCTGAAGGTCCAGAGCTGCAACACGGGCCTTTATCTTCTGACTCTGTTGTGAGGTGGAGGTCAGAGGGTGGAGGTTCGTCCTCACGGTCACCTGAAGCCGGAAGTTAAAGAAAACGAAAAAGAAAGTTCTGTTAGTGATTCAGTCGTCTGGATTTTTGTTAAAAAAAAAAAAAAGCTTCTTGCAGATTTTAAATCTTCTGTGTTTTAAAAAAAATATTATTTCTCTTGGAACGTTTACGGCGTAAACACGTTCACACACACATCGCCTCAAATGAATTATTAAACAGCTGCAGCACAACAGGACTCTGAACGGTCGTGATGCGTTCATGGACCGACGCGTTGGTTTGGGTTGTTTTTCCGGAAAACCGTTTTCTTTTTTATCTGGCAAGTTTAGGGCAACAAATGTAAAACTGCTTAGTCATGTTTAAGAAAAGTTCATGCAGAGACATAAATTATAGTTCTGGGTCAAAGGCTCTAAATCAACTCTTTCATCCTAACTATGGGGGATTAACACCGGCCAATCACAGCACAGCAGGGCGGGGGCGGGGCATAGCAAAATTGACTCTTTAAATGTATTTGGGTCAGGCAGTTGGTTGGGTTGATTAGTTGGTAGGTAGGTTGGTTGATTGGTTGGTTAGTTGTTGGGTTGATTAGTTGGTTGGTTGATCAGTTTTTGAGTTGATCAGTTGGTTGATTGATGGGTTGATTAGTTGGTTGTTGGGTTGATCGGTTGGTTGGTTGATTGGTTGATTTGTTGTTGGGTTGATCAGTTGGTTGATTGTTGGGTTGATTGGTTGGATGGTTGGCTGATTGGTTGTTGGGTTAATCAGTTGGTTGGTTGGTTTATTGGTTGGTTGTTGGGTTGATCAGTTGATTGGCTGATTGGTTGTTGGGTTGATCGGTTGGTTGGTTGATTGGTTGGTTGGTTGTTGGGTTGATTGGCTGATTGGTTGTTGGGTTGATCGGTTGGTTGATTGGTTGGTTGGTTGTTGGGTTGATTGGCTGATTGGTTGTTGGGTTGATTGGCTGGTTGATTAGTTTGTTGTTGCAGAAAAGTTTATCAGTATTTAAAAAAGGAACTACTGGCAGTAACTCCATAAAACTTCAGAACTGAGTGACATCATTAAGACAACAAAGAGTTAAACATCAAAACCGTCTGTTTTGACGTCAATCAAACCCCGGACTGGACTGCGGTGGGCTTGGATCCATTTAGCGCAGATCTGGATGAAGCAGCAGATCCATCATCGTTTTTGTTTTCGTTTCAACATTGCAAGAATAATTTGGCATTTAGAACATTTTTCTTCATTAATCAAAAAACACTGAACAGAAAACTTAGTTTTCCTGAGCCAAGTTGGACTTCTCTCCGGTGGTTCGTGGAGGTCCTCTCTACTTTAAAGAATAATTATTGGAATTATTCTTTATATCCCAGAATGGTTCTGGTTCTAACGTAGATAGATTTGGATTATTTTCCAACATGTCAAGAACCAGAACTCGGCAGTTTTCAAAGGGACTATTCCTTCAGTACAACCGGGTCTCCTTATTGGTTGGCGTTGAGTTCTATGGATGGTTCTGGACACTAACGTAACATTTTAAAGGCGAATACTTTTGTGATTCTTCTCTGCTTTGAGGTTTTCGGTTCACCAGAATCGGGTCTGAGACTGGAATTCATCCCGGTTCTGATGGATTTGTGTAGATTCTAACAAACCTGCTGGACGTGTCGGAGGTTTCCTCCAGAATCAGACTGATGTCTGAGCGGACCGGTCGGCAGAGAAACGATTGCGAGTCTTTCACCGTTACAGTGTGCGGCGGCGCCGCTGCTGCATTAATGTGTTGGATTTGGGTCAGGAGCCGTCAGCTGAGACAACAGGCGAGCATCGGTTCAGGCCTGAAAACATTCAGTCCTACAATGGGAACTGGGCTGATTACCATTCAGCGCCAGGGTTAAATAACGACCCGTGTAAACCCCCGGTTCTGCCAGGGGTCAAGTGCGGTGAAACACGCAGCGTCGTCACCGCTCCTGGGACGCGACGAGCCCCGAGGCGCCGCTGCAGGATCAGCCTTTCCCGTCCGTACCCTGACCTCGGCCCCTTCCAAGTAAACATGCGAGCTGACCCGGGGGCAGGGCCGCGGGCCAAGTCCCGCCCACGCCATTCACTTATCCCGCCGTATGTGTGCGGAGTGGGCCGAGGCTTTTTTTTGCCATTGACCCAGATACTCGTATTCTTCCCCAGAGAGCCGGCGCTCTCAGTCTGAGAGAGGCTCATTATTTCACTGGAGTGCCTCCCCCTCTTTGCTCCGATGGAGGAGGGAGGAAATGGGGCAAACCAGTCCACGAGCAGCGCCGGGTGCATTCGAGCCCGCTCGGGTTCCACGGGGAGGCATACCGGACCCACACAATTAACACGGCGTGGAATAGAGTCAGCGAGTTTGCAGCGAATTAGGGACGGGTTCATTATTAGCAGACGTAATCGCTCCTCTGCAAATCTGGCTTCAACTCATTTGATTGTAAATCAGCGAACCTGCTGCTCTTATTAAGTCACGGCGCTGAAGCCCGGTTCGTGTTCTCCACTAATGGGTCGTATGCTCTCAATCAGGAAGTGTGGAATGTATTTACAGCGCAGTCAGGCCGAAATAACCCGCATTAAAAACACATACTCCAGAGGGGGGGAGGGGTCTCCTCCATAACGATCCATGGTCCAGGAAGGTGGTTCCGAGTACCGCAGCACGAGTCCGAGGGTTCATCGGGAGTCCAAGAACTGCAGTTTTTCCCTATTTTATTTCCAGGGAAAATGCACACAGTTGTTGGATTGTACATTTCCAACTGGAGATCTTTTGAGGTCCAGGTTCTGGCTGAAACCAGTCAAGCAAACTGACTGAACTGGACTTTTTCAGGTGCCGGTGGAGAAAGCTAGCGGCTCGTTAGCAGGAGCTTCACGATAGCTGAGCTGCTCGGCGCCAAGAGGTTCTTCCCGGTTCTGTTCTGAAGGACTCGGGTTGAATATTTGAAACACGCTGCTGCCAAAACTCATGGGAACCTCTACTGGACCGGTCCTCGCCGTGTTCTAACGGGTCACTATACAAAAGTACCTTCTTCTCATTTCCCTCTTAAAGTCAATGCAACACACTGACGCAAACCTCCACCTCCACCCATCCCTCCATCGCCCGGTCCTCTTGTCCTGCACCCAGTTCCAACTCCACCCACGCTGTGTCCCCAAAGAACCCAGAACCCCTGCGTTGTACAAACAATCCCCCTGATTAAATCCCTCAGATTAAAAATGAAGTTAGGGCTGAAAAACTGTTTTTATTAAAACTAACAAATGCCCCCCCTAGTGGGTAAAAGAGGAACTTTTACAGTAAAATATTATATTTTTCTTACAGTCGATTCTTATTTCTTAAAATTTTTGGCGAAAACTGGCCCTAAAACGATCGGAGATAAACGATCGGAGATAAATCTCCCCCCAGTGTTTGAAATTTACAACCAACCTTTCCCAGAATCAATCCAGTTCTTCCTCAAACTAAGGTCTATGTGGGAATAAAACTTTAGAATGATCCAGGAAGTAGGTGTTGCGTAAACACGAAGGATCTTCCACAATACCGCGGCCGTTCTACGCCCCCGTCTGTGGGCTCAGTGGGAGGGGCTTCTGAGTCATGAGTGACACCTAGTGGTCAAACTCTGCATCACAGTCTAGTCTGGTGTTTGACCTACAAACCTGCTTCATATTTTAAAGCATAAAACTTCAATGTTCAATTCGTGTTAAGTTCTGTTTCGAGATCAAAGGCACCAAAAAAAGCTCCTGATGAAGATGAAGAGGATGAAGATTGTAGAGCTGTATGAAAAGCAGCTTCAAATGGAAATAATAAAGTGAAGTATAAGTGTAACATGTATACTACTATACTTGAGTACAATCCTTGAGTAGATGTACTGACCACTACTGAATGTAGACAGATCAGCCATAACATTAAAACCACCAAAACCCTGTTGATGAGATAATCAGTGTTATTATTACATATACATTTATTTAAGTTTGTAGGCCACGGAACCAGGTGCTGTACATCTATGTACAAAAGCATGAGACATAATTCAACATGGGGAGTTAATACATTTTCACAAAAGACAGACGTTGATGCGTAGATAGGACAAAGTAGAATTTCTAACAAATACAGCTTTTATAGCTGTAAAAAGCTCTTTTACATGTTTTGAATAATGAAGGCGTGTGCAGAGATGTTTTCTGGTGAAGGGCAGCAGGTTCTTGTTATAGGCAGGTAAATCTTTAGCTCCGGTATGCGGAACAGAAGAAGAGAAAACTTGTAAAACTAGTATTTTGTAATATTGTTGGTTCCTGCTTCCGTCTTCGATCCTTCTTACGTTCATCAAACACACAATATCCAACGTCTAACGGAGATTTAATGTCTTTGTAATGTTGCATGTGAGACTTTTCTGAGATTATTCCGTTGGGTAAACTGATTGATTGGACCAACTTCTTGGCAGAACCATACAATTCCAAACCCACTGGGTTCTAATGAGTGTTGTTATTACTGCAGCAGAGGTCGTTATGATCTGGCTGATCAACAAGGAACATTCCTTTTTCCTTATTTTATGAGGTCTTAGTAACTTAAAGTAAGAGTAACTCTTTTTTCGTTGATGCAGGAATGAATGCTGGTGATTTTTTCATGAGAGAAACATGTTTGGTGGAGGGTTCTAGTCCTGCAGAAGTCTGTTTTTATCAGGACCACCGTTCATGTCCGGATGAAGACACGGTCTCGTCGGAGCCGTTGAAGCGCGCGTGGAGCCGGAACAGTTAAAGATTGTGCGCCACGCCCCCCTCCCCCCCTCCGCACCCCCTCGCTCCGCACCTGGCTCTCCAGCAGTCCGCCGGTTGCGCTGTTGCAGAGCGGATCTCAGAGCCTCCGGAGGAGCACCGGCAGGAGAGAAAAGGCGCATGGGGGAGAGGAAGAGGAGAATGTGACAACTGCTGGATGTGGACAGAGTGTCGCGGCTGCCTGGAAGTGTCTGTGGGAGGCCTCGGCTCTCTGCACCTGTCCCTCTCCGTCTCCACGGCCAGCGCAGTCCGGGCGAGAGACGCGCCTTTATTTATCGGGCAGGGCGCAGCGCGACTCACACACACACACACACTCTCACACACACACACACCAACACACTCACTCACTCACTCACTCACCCACTCACTCACTCACACTCACTGATCGGGACTGGCTGCAAACATGACTTCATCCTACAATCTGGATTTTCTGCCTGACATGATGGTGGAGAACCGTCTGCTCGCGCCCGGAGACAGAATGTGAGTTATTTCTCCTCTTCCTCTCGTGCGCGTGATTTATTCTATTTTATTTTATTTTTGAATTTCGCCCCACTCCTCCTGAAATAAAAGCTGCAGCCTGTCCGATGTGGGGAATGTTTCTCCAGTGCCGGAATCAGCCCCGCACTCCCCTCCACCTCCCTGCGTGGGTTAGTTACGGCTTGTTATTATTCATATCCGTCGATCCGTTCGCGCGTGGATCGCCGGAGCGCCCGGTGCCGGATGGCGGTGGCGGTGATGGTGATGAATGAGCGCCATTACGGGGGGATTAATGCACCCACGGTGAAGACAGCGTGTCTGCGTGAAGCCGTGTCATCTCCTGCGTGGAATCTGTGTGCATGTTTTTGGACTCTTGGAGCGTCAGAATAGAGGAGGTGAAGTTGCGCTGCTTCACTGCAGACGCCCTTTCCGGTGTGTGTGTGTGTGTGTGTGTGTGTGTGTGTGTGTGTGTGTGAGTGTGCGCTGGTCTTGCTGGGCTGGGTTCGGAACCACGCTGAGACACATAAAGCCCACAGAGTCGAGCCATCCGCAGGGTGGAAGAGTGATCCGAGTCACATGAGGCTGAGCATCTGCAGGAAAACACGCACAGAGGGCTTTTTCAGGGGGCTCGCGCAGGAATGCATGGATGACTGCTATCCCGTGTGTTCCGATTGGATTTTGCTGTAATTCAGTTAAATTCTAGAGCAGAGACAAAGGGAGGTTTTCATCCCCACATCATGGTCACGCGGCTTTTTTCCCTCCACAGTGCGTGTCCCACTTCTGTCCCTTCAGCCCACAGCAGCTAGTTGTTGATGATCCGGTTTATTTCCCAGCAGAGGGACAACATCATCATGTGATCCTTCCTTTCATTTCTCTTTTATCCGCCTGCTGAACTCAACTTCTGGCGTTAAAGAATAGAAATGATGTGTGTGAGGTGTGTGTATATACGTGTGTGTGTGTGTGTGTGTGGGAGGCGTTCATGCAGGATAATCGTGGATGATGCAGTGCTAAATGTAACAAAATGTTTAAAATCCTGCAGCTGCAGGTGAAATTTGCTTCAGTAGGTGTGAAAAAGAAAAATTTTCCATGCCAAAAGGAAATTACTTCACACACAAACTCAGCGTTTCCACTCTTTTCTTTTTTTATCACGTGTGATTTACACCATTCACACTATTCTCTCTCCTGTTTTTGTGAATTAACATGTGCATTCAGTGTAGTAGAGGTGAAAATATCGTAAACCCACATGTGAACCTGGTTTTGTCCATGACGGGGGAAAGTTCCTCATGTGAAAGAAATATTTTCTCTTGTGAATTATAGAATTATAGGTGAGGTATAAAATCCACATTTTCATACTATTTTCACATGCGATGGTTTCGTTTCACATTTGAATCATATGTTAAAGACTTTTCCAAACGTTAATTTGTCCTTTCACACTTTTTTCATGCGTCTTCACGTCAGTTTTACAGGTGAAAATAAAGTGAAGTCACATGTGTTGAAATGGTCACATGTGACCATTCACACTATTTTCACTTGTTTTTGGCTAATGTGCATTAAACGTTCTACGGGTGAAAATGAAATTAAGTCACACGTGAAGCCAGTTTTTCTGTCGCGAAAATAAAATATAGAGAAATGTGAACGCGTCTCTTCCGCATGCGATTGTTTTAATTCACATGTGAATAAAAAGTAAAACATGAATAATATGAGATTGGCTTTTTTTTCCACATGTGAATTTAATCATTTCAGATCTTTTTTTTCACATATTTGGCTGCTTCCACATGAGAAGCTATCATCCCTGCATGTGGCCGGCGAGCTTCACATGTAATATTTTCCACCTCCACCCGTACGGGTGGAGGAGCTTCGATTGCAGGAACTCACCTTCTGTAGTTTAATGTAACTCTTTGATGATTTAATACGATTCCCGGTGATAATATTATGGAACATAAAGAGGATCATCGAGACAGAATGACCTCCATCAGTGGGTCACTGCCACCAGGACACACAGAATCACCCTCAACTCATTACAGGGAACCGCTGCTCGGGGTCAGAGGTCATCCACCTTTACATACCGCTTCACTTTAAAGGGACGCGCCGTAAAGAAAATAGGTCAAAAACACCAACAAGTGTTTAAAAGCTGCGGGATTTATTCATCTTCCTGCTTCCAGCAATCGGATCGGAACGCGCTCTTCAACCTCCATCGACTCTCCCGCTACTCTATTACCCAGACGCCACGGCGCCGTCATTAATCGGTGTCATGATCTCTGACGGCGTGGGTAAGCGGCGAGGTCGTCCGTACCTGCAGCCACCTTCCTCATGTGTCCTGCAGCGAAGGATTTATGAATTATGCGTGTCGGCGCCGTTATGCGTTCCTGTCTGTGGACTCTTGAAGATCCGGCGAGGAGGCGGACAGCCTGGACCCGATAACGCAGATGACACTAATGTGAACACGCCTCCTGAGCGCGGCGAGAGAGATTCTCTTGGCTTCAGCCGACCCCTTAACAACCCCTCACGGTTGTGTGTTTTTTTTGCTTTGCCTTTTCCTGTTTGAGGCCGACCGCATCAGCCTCCACAAATATTAGCTCAGAGCGAGTGGAACTCCTCTGGTCCGGGTCGGAACATGAAAAGGGGGCCAGAGTGAGAGGATGAGGAGAAATGGAGCGGGAGCTGCCCTTTAGTTCCCACTCTAGCCCAAAGTCTGAAGAAGACTGGGGTCTCTCTCTGGGAAATATGTGACCCCCTCACCTCCTGCGACTGATGAGTCCACATCTGGTTCAGGACAGGGAAATTCAGAAGGTTCTGGAACACTTCTGGGCCGCAGGAGGGACGGTTTTTGAGCGATGGCTCTAGAATGTGGCTCAACTTGACCGGCTCGATCATTTCTGCACGGCGATCCGAGCCGGAGTCTGTCAGACGAACATTCCCACTCCTCGCCAAAGCGTGAACGCAAGCTAGCACCACAGACGCGACGCCCCTCAGAGGGAAGATGTGTGTCGGACCGCCGATCCTCTCCGCGACCAGCCCTTCCTGAAAGACTCAAATCATGAGCCCAACAGCTGAAGGGTCCGGCGACACAGAACACCAGGTTCTCATGGGAAACGTAGGCGAGCGACTTCCTGATGTGACAGCGAGGATGGAGCGACAGCAGAGGAATGCAGAATCCTCCGCCGGCGCTGACTTCCTGTTTAAAGCCTTTGATGTCCTGATCAGCTGTTTGGTTGAGTCTCTGGTTCTTCTTGAAAAACGTGACAGAACCGGGTTATAATGTGACCCAGTGGCAGCATCGATACTCCTAACAGTAAGGATCCGAGGGCGGAGCCCTGGGGGACACCACCGGTCAAAAGGGCCACCTGACTAATATCACACTTTTTCCTAATTTCTAATATTTTTATCTTTATTATTAGCACATTAAAGCCCGGGAGGATTCGCTGGACAGAAGAACCGTGATACAAACAAGGGTTTTATAAATTAATTACATTTAAAAATGAAATCATTTCATGAGTCTATGTATATTTTTGTATTATTTAACGTGCTTGACCAAATAACTTGTCATTTTAAAGTACATTTAGATTTCCTCAGATATTGTTTTTGATAAATATATATGACGTAAAAAATAATAAATATAAATAAATAAATAATTTTCCATATTTTTTGGAGGACATTAAAGTGTTTAAATATTCAAGAGTTAAGCTGCATCAAACTTTATGTTTCCACTCACCGAACCACTTCTATCGTCCCGTAAAATTATTTAGAACAGAACCGATCTAACGTTTAGTCTTTATGGTCCAAAGTGTTAAAATGTCTTAAAAGTTCTGGACTTTTCAAAGGGAGATCATTTTATCCCATTTTGTTGGCAGCAGGCAAGAATTGTGAAAACATGAGGAGCCGAGTGATTTTAACTTGGATTATACTGGGGTGGCTAGAAGACCGGGTCAGAACATCTCCAGAACTCACAAGGACACAGTTTTTAGTGAGGTGGTTGTAATGTTATGGCTGATGGGCGTAAGAGCACATAGAATCCTCCGCTGCTGGTTTGGCTAAACCTCCAGCATGTAGATCTTTTTCTTCAAAGCGGTAAAAGTTCTGCAGAACCTCTTTCACGCCTCGAACATGGACCCGGACACCTTTGAAGGTTGACGGTTTCTAAACGACGTCATCGCCTCACTTCCTGTTTCCTCTCATTAATGGAGATATGTTGGCTAATGTGCTCTGAGCTCCATCTGGGCTGTTTAGAGTCCATTAGGGTCCAGAACTGTGTGCGGTACCGTGCGGCGGCAGTAATGCTGTTTTTCTCACTGTGAAGGAATTAAAGCTGAAATAGACGCCAGCAGAAATTTTGCTTCAGAGGAAATCCGCAATCTGGCCGTCATCAGAATCACAGAACCAAACGTTCCCCGCAGAATAACGGCAGAACAAATAGTCCGATTGGGATCCAGGTCCAATCAGCGCCGTGCGTCTGAAGTAATCTTAATCATAATGGGCCCGGGTCGAAACCAATCAGCCCTCGGCATCAACAAGCCCACTCCGGAGAAGAACCTTTGGATTTGGACTTTCTGGGTCATCTTCAGCAGAAGGATTATCCGGGTTTAAATAAACCCGAACGTTTCAATTCAGACTTTATGATTTTGAGATTCTTTTTGTTCCTCGTGTTCCGAAGGAAACGTTACTGTTGTGCCGATGAACCGCTTTTCACCTGTCGCTGGAGTGCATTCTGGGTAATTTGTGACCCGCAGAGATGATCAAACTGATGCTTGAACCTGAGCCCGACGCAGGGTGGAGGATGAGGAGGTGGAGGAGGAGGAGGAGGAGGATGGATTGAATAGTGTTTCATCTGAAGTGGAGGACGTGAGAGATGGGTGGAGGTGTTATCCTCCGTCTGTCTGCTGTCACATGTGGAGGAATGGGGGCGGAGCCTCCCTCCTTTCTGCTGTGACTGTTTTTGTTGGTAATATTGTTATTGAGGCGGGAAACGCGTTCAGCGCGTCTGATGTATGGCGTGATGGAGTCGTCTTCACGCATCAGCAGCTGCGACGTTGTTTTATGTCGCTTCTCTCATTCTGTGTGTGTGTGTGTGTGTGTGTGAGTGTGTGTGTGTGTGTGAGTGTGTGTGTTGTCATAATGATGAATGTCTTTGCTCCGGCGGGGCTCAGGAGGCTGACACCGCCGTGTGTAGGTGGTGATGTATCTGAGGTCTGATGGTTGTGTGTGTGTGTGTGTGTGTGTGGGTGATGGGGTCAGTAAGTGTCTTCACGGTGGAGCGGGTGGAGGTGTGTGTCATTTAAAATGATGCTATCAGGTAAAATAACTACTAGCTTTCCTCAGAATCATCGGAAAATCTGCGTTTTTGACCAGATCTCGTTCTGATCTCCATGTTGTGACGATAGTGTGGGCGGGGAAGAAAGTGTAAATCCAGTCTATGGGGGGGGTCACAGTCTTTAAGGATTAAGGACATCACCTCCTTCAAAAAAATGTTATTCAAGTTTCACGACACAAACTACATTTTACAAGATTACACCTGAACGCATCTTGATGGCGTTACAAATCCACTTCGTAATGCGTGATGCCTTCAATGGACATTGAAGGCATCACGCAGTACATCTCAATGCTGCTGACGGCTAAAACTCTGTCGTTGCTAGTCTGGCTACGGGTTTCAGAATAAAGTTCTGTTAGGCTGTTAGCTGTCGGTTGCTAACAAAACATCTGTTTTGGAAAGTTTTCGGGAAATCTGAAAAAAAGCTAGCTGTGAGGAAACTAGCTAGGAGATGAAAGTCGCTAATAAATGTAGCTTAATGTGAGCGATATGAAGCAACGGTCCTCGTCCTTTTGTTTTAGCCATAGCTTTGTGAAAAGTGAAGCTAAGCTTGTTAGCTTCACTAGCTTCAGCCACGTAAGCGCCGTTTGTCCGAAGACGTTGTGCCGTTTTTTACTGGACTTGTTTGTAGAGTTTAATATTTCCTTCTTCCTGAGAGGATTATTTGCGTGAGCAGAAAGAACCTCTCCGACAACCAGAAAACAAACATTTCCTACGTGGTTCAAGTTTCCTTTGTATCGGTTTCTGAAAAGACGTTTTCGTCCTCGTCAACATCTTTGTGCCTTTATTCTGAAAGAGGTGTTTTTACGGGGCAGTAAATGTATTTTCCTTGGAATGTACGCTTCCTCGTTAACCCGCGCGTGCCGACAGTCTCCTTTAGCTCATTCTTCTTCTTCCTGTCTGTAAGCCGTGATGCATTCAAGGTCTCCCTCCATTGTCAGTTCTCTGCTTCATCATCCTCAGAACATTTCACCGATTAACTGAAATTACTCCAGAGGAATTGTCGCCCAGCGTTTCCGTCTCATTGCGCCGATTCTTCTTTCTATAAGTCGGCTCTTTGGTTTTCAGGTTCATGCGGCGCGGGATCTCGCCCTTTGCCTTGTGAATTGAGCTGTGAGGAGCGGCGAGCGAATGTGTGCGTGAGACAGTGTGGTGTTTTCTGAGCGGAGCGTTTCATCATGTGGCCTTGAAACCAACGAGGCACGCACACGCCTTTCAGCGCGGCGTGCACACATCGCCACCCACGTAAATACGCAGAACCCACATCACATGACACACAGTCCTGGCGTTGTTCACATCATGTCCCTCGGCTGCAGCGACAGGCAGGAAAAATAACTGTATCCCGAGAGAGTGAGAGAACGCAATGATTCCTCCTCCTCCTCCTCCTCCTCTTCACCTTGTTTATGCATATCTCTCCTCTGCACCACCTCCTCCTCTCCTCTCCCTCCTTTTCTCCTCAACAGTCAGCCGTGGCGTTGCTTCTGTGCTACAGCAGCGCTCTGCTTCGCCAGAGGGCGAGCTTACCTCCGGCACGTCTCGCTGGATATTTTCTACCCCTTCATCCTCCATCCCTTTCTTCATCCCTCTTTGGCCTGCGTCTCCCTCTCTTCTCTCCCCGCACTCCCACTCTCTCTCCCACTCTCTCTCCCTCTCGCTCGCTCGCTCTCCGTTCAAGCGTGCTAAATGCTTTACCTCTGTCAACCCTCCAGTCGGAGAGGAGCTCATTATTGTGGAGAAGGAGAGGAATTTGGATTAGGAGCGACGTTCCTGGACGGAGGCTTTTGATCGGCTAACAGAGCCATCGGAATTACAGAGCGGGGATAGACTTACCTGCGTTAGTTGGCCGAATCATTCACCTGTCCCCGGAGTCGAGGCTTTTACTATGATTCCTAAATTATTACTCTCCGGGAGACGTTTTAGTCCTCTGCAGGAAAAAAATGGATTTTTTTTTCTCTCCCCATAAATAACATTTAATATGAAACAGAAAGGGAGAGAATGAATTTTCCAATCATGTCGTGGTTTAAGTGATATTTAAGAGTATTAAAAACACTATGTGAGATATTAAAGACAGCGGCGTCGGCGGGGGAAGTTTTTAGAGCGGATGGCGATCGGATGATTTCTTGAGTGGAGGTAAATGTTATTAGAGTTAAATGTTCGGTAGAGTTACATCATCTGCTCTACAGATGATAAGATATAACGATCGATTTAACTCGTATTAGCTACACAACCGTACTTTTCATTCAGTTGATGTCCCTTTGGTGGGGGAGCTGGGGTCTCAGTGGGCTGAACAGAGACGCTGAAGGGGAAGGCGCAGGAGACGAGCGGCTAGAGAGTGTCGGAGAGTTCGTTGGAGTTGGTGGTAGAGTTTGTCGGACAGGATGCCTCCACGAGGATTTGAACCTTCTTTTTGTCAGAATTTGTGGCAAATTTTTTATAACTGAATTTGCGTCAGTTATAAAAACTATACTTAAAAAGGAAATCTCGGAAAGTTACTTTAAACGACGGACAATCTGCTCCAGTTCTTTACTTAGATGATGTGATGCGAGACGAAGAGGTTCTTTGACCCAGTTAAGACTTGGTTTTTTAAATGGGTGTTGGGCGATCGGATCACCAGCCGACGGTGAGACAACTCGCTAAATATAAGCGTAAACAATCTCAAGACGCGTCGTGATCCGATCCGGGAACCTCGGACCACATTTCTTTTGAAGCGTAAACGTTAAAGTGTCCTGATGCAGAAAAAACGTTGTCAGTGCTGGATGTTGTGGTTCTTCTGGAAAAAGTGGCAAACGGTTGTAAAAATTGAGGAAGAGGAGAACGTAGGAGGTTGGCGACAAGCGAAACAAGACGTCTCAACATCTGGCGTGACCGATAACTGGCGTGATGCCCTTTGACCTTGTAGCAGCAGTGACGTAGGCAGCAGTGAGATCGGAGCTGGTCACGTTTGGAGACGCGTCAGAGACGCGACGATGTTTCTCGCTGTCTGTTTGTGATCCGATCGGCCAGGACGCATTTTAAAGTCAAGTCCAAACCGGGCCTTGGTGTTTGAGAAGAACCGTTACGTTTAGTTTCTGAAGGAACCTTAAAGTCACAGTTTCTTGTTTTTGTACACAGAATCTTCTTCTGCAAGTACAAACAACGACATGTGGTCAGGTCATGTGACCCACTTGGTAGCCCGCCACCTGATACCAGACTCTAAAGGAGTCAACTCTGAAAAATGCAAAGACTGGGCTTCTGCACAGAACCTCCCGGGCCGGTTAGGTTGCATGAGCGCAGCTGCCGGACCACGTGAGAACCAGACGGTTGACATTAGGCAGCGGAGACACTTGACCTTTGACCGCTCCGATCCCACGGCGGTCAAAGGTCACGGACGACTCCAGTGCTTTTTTATTTGTGAGGAGAAGACTTCACGACCTCAGTCTCTGCTTTCTCTTCCGCTCGCCAAACAAACAGCGTGATCCGTGCCGTGAAGTCATTTCTCTTGGACTCGCGGTCCATTAGGTTCTGATCGGTGGCCCTGTCTTCTCCGTGGGTCCGTGCTCGGGCAAACGGGCCTTCACTTAGTCCAAATAAATCAGAATTTTAAATCCGAAAACTGGCTGTGTGTGCAGTTTATCCGAAACATAATTCCTCTTAATGGGGAACCGGGGGGGAAGTCTGTGAGTCGTTGTACTGTTTAAAATGGAAAGGAGCTCCTTTTGGACCCGGGTGGTACTCTGTTATCTCTGTGAGAGAGAATAAGGTTCTGGATGGGGTCAAAGGGACCATTAACGCCCCTTTTATCTGTTGTCTAACCTTTAGAAACCGAGTACAAACCAGCTTAAGGGACAGATTATATTTATCTCCCAGAGAATTGGCCACTAAACAATATCTAAACGGGCCGGGTCGCTTTTTTTTTGTAAATCCAAATTTAATGAGCTGTCTAACTAGAAAGGAAGAAATCGCCGTCCATCTGTCCGTCCCTCCGGATCCTTGGCGGTCGGCCTCGCCGTTGGCGGGGAACCCGAGGAAGTGTAGGGAGGCTCTGAAGTTATTTGGATGAGTGATTGGAGAGAAAGCAGAATCACCAGAGGCCCGTTTAGAACGGACCAACTTCAAGAAGGCACAGAACCTGCAGTTAAGAAAATCCAGTTTGTCTTGAATTCAGTGGTTTTGGGTCCAAAGTCCTACATTCTGGCTGAGTCCTGCTAAAAGACGTGAAAGTCCTGCGTCAGTAAGAACTGATAGAGGGTCGGAACCTTCAGAGGGACCTCGCCATGGAGTCAAAGCAGGAATCAAACCTTCAGGGCTCAATCAAGAGTCCAACCCAAACCTCAGGGGGTTCCCCGCCTCACGGGCAGAGCGCCGGCGGCACTTCCTGCCTCTTAATCAATGCGTCTGCTCTCTTTTTCTCAGCCTCTTCATTTCAATCCGGACCATCTGTTCTATATGGACCGCAGAACCCGTCCACGTGAGCACACATGCAGAAAAACAGGTATCCGTACGGCGCCGCGGCGCCGACGGATCCAACCTTGAGGCGAACGCAGATTGAATTGTAATGCAAACAGGAGGGCTGGGGGCGGGGGGCTGGGGGGGGCACAAACAGGATGACAGAGAGCTGCTGTTCATCCCCGCCTCTTTCTCGGCGCTGCAGCTGTTATATGCTCCCGTCTCACCGGACCTCAGCAGCACCTCTTTCTTTTTCTCTCTTCGCTCACGGAGAAACGCCCACGAGGTTCTGGAGCAGAATCCACGTTTGTGAGATTCCTGCTTCAAATAGTGTTCTTCCTGTGGGCTTGGTTCTGGAACTCTGGCCTCCACGGTCCTCAGAACATGTAGTGTAGGTGAGTCTGAGCATGAAGGTGTTCTGTGTGACTGTCTGGGCTCAATCCCGTTTCTCGCCCAGTGCCAGCTGGGATAGGTTCTGATCGGGATGAGCAGTAACAGAAAGTGGAGGGATGGTTTTTGGTGGTTTTGGGACGGTGTCGGGTCAAAACCAGCACCATAGAAAAGCCAAATGCTTTGAATCCATGGATCCTGGTGAGGCGAGAAGAAGCGGCGTTCTAACAGGGATCATCCTTTATTCCCTGAGATCACTTCCTCCTGCAAATGTAGAGAAAACATCCGATCCAGCCGGTAAAAATCTGTTCTGGGGTCAAAACCCCCAGACCCCCCAGAATCTGAGTGTTTGGATCAAACGGCAGCAGAATCAGAATAATGGCGTTGGCGGCCCGTGACATGAAAACATTCGGCGAGCAGCAGGAGGCTGTGATGAACTCCACCCACTGATGGATGTGTGTGTTCCAGATAGTGAAGTGATCGATGGGGGTGTTGTCGGGGGGAGGGGGGGCGTTGAGGCTGGCTGTTATTGTGTTGGAGAAAGCTGGAGGGAGTTGGGCTGTGAGGTGCAGCGGAGAGCTTGACGGGTTTATTGAGATGCGTGATCTAGTGCAGCGCCCCGGGACCCAGATGTAGTTAGAGAGGGCCCGGGAAAAAAAACAGGAAGGGATTAAAAAAAGGGGAAGAATCGGTGAAGGTGGGGGAAGTGTGCAGCGGGGGGGGGGGGCAGGAAGTGAGGAGGGGGGGAATAAATGTGCAGGTTATCGGTAGATGTTTATCCGCCGTGTCCGGAGGGTTAGAGGAGTCATGACAGTGATCCAATCTACACCTCTGGAGAACACACACACACACACACACACACACAAACATACACTTACACACACACACATACAAACACATACACACACACACACACACAAAAATACATACACACACACACACACACACACATACACATACACAAACATACACACACATACATACACACATACATACACACAAACATACACACACACACACATACACACACAAACATACATACACATACACAAACATACACACACATACATACACACATACATACACACAAACATACACACACACATACATACACACACACACACACACACACACACACACACACACACACACACACACACACACACACACACACACACACACACACACACACA
>VRLP01008014.1:0-18725 GCA_009660295.1 Lophius piscatorius
TTGCAGATGTGTTTGATGTGGGATTCAAAAGTGAGTTGAGGGTCGAATCTTACGCCGAGGTTGGTGACTGATGAAGAGAGGGGAATGTCGTGACCAGAGAAGGTAATACTGGTTATTGAGGAAAACTGGGTCTGATGTGGGGTGCCAATTAAAATTGCTTCGGTTTTGGAGCTGTTCAACTGGAGAAAGTTGTTTTTCATCCACACCTTTATCTCATCCAGACAAGCGCGGAGAGTTGACAGGGGAGATGATGATGACGATGAGGATGGAGAGGCTGCAGAGGAACATGTCAGTTTTTATGTAGATTTGCATGTCATCAGCGAAGCAATGGAATGAGAGTCCATATCGACTGATGACATGGCCAAGGGGGAGCATGTATAGTATGAAGAGAATGGGGCCAAGGACTGATCCCTGGGGGACCCCACAGGTGACGGTGTGTGTCCGGGACCTTGAACTTCCAAGGGAAATGTATTCTGTTCTGTCTGTGAAGTAGGTTTGAAACCAGTTTAGGGCAGTGGCAGTGAGTCCAATGGTGTGATGTAGGCGGTGTAGTAGTATTCCATGGTCAACTTTGTCAAAGGCAGCAGACAAATCAAGGAGAATCCGGGGGGAAGGTGAACCAGCATCTGCTGCCATCCATAGGTCATTTGTGACTCTAAGCAGAGCTGTTTCTGTGCTGTGGGCAGAGCGGAAACCAGACTGAAAGGTTTCAAAGAGGTTGTTGTATTTGAGGGGGTCCTGGAGGTGGACAGCAACTACTTTTTCCAGTACTGGACAGCAACTACTTTTCCAGTACTTTTAGAGTACTTTTTACAGTAATTGAGGTCCTTCAGGTATGAAAGACTTCAGCAACTATGCAAATACACTCTGGGTATGTGTGTCCTCTGGTACCACATACCCAGAGGCCTGTTCAATAACACCCATAGTTTCTGTGTTGCCAGGACATATTCTATTATTGCTCCTCTGCATCAATACATGCCAAAATAGAGAGAAGGAGAATGTACTAATGAGAGAATTGAGTGGTGAAATGAAAAACAAAATTAAACAGGAGCTAATTTAATTTTTAAACAACTCTGTTTTCATGGTACAAGGTGGTCTTTGTTCACCACACTCCTGATTTTTTTTAGTGTATTTCAAATTTACTATCTTGTTTACTGTACCCAACAGAAATACAAAGTTATATTTTTTTTATTAAAATTAGATTTTATGTGAATTTTATTCCTATTTGTTATTAATGTGAGCATTGAGCCCCTAAGACCATCATGCAGACTGACACAATCAAGGTTGAAAGACGATTTTCTCAAAGTTTTGAGAGAGTTGTATTTTTCTATTAGTATGCAAGTTATTAAAATGCTGAATTTCTTCCTGTATGTGATAAAAATAGAAGTGACGGGGGACACAGACTTCTTTCAGTGGAAAAAAAAAACTCCATTGTTCAACCAAACTACTATAAGAGCACCTGTACTTACCAAAGTCTTTTAAGGGATAAAAAAAAATGTTTGTATCTTTGTTTTCCTTCCTGTTAAGCATGGAAACAAGGTCCAGAGAAAAACTGAAAATACTTTGCAAGATATTAAATCGATTTATTTAGCTGAAATTTGTCCTATTGTAGCTCCTTAGTGGGTGCCCATAATAACATCACCGTTTAACCACTCCAACACTAGTCAATGTCAGAGACATTGACAAGTGTTGGAGAGACAATCACTATTATGCTTACCTTCTTTTCTACGTCGTTATATTTGTGCTTTCTGCATCTCACAAGGTTGGACACCTGTATGTTCGGCTGCTGATGTTCCCAGCAGACATTTCATCCTCGCTTTGTGGATTTTCAAGCCTTGATGGTTTCTGCGAATTTTGATCACATTTTTTTAAAGGTTTGTTTTGCATCAGCTTGTCCACAGGTATTTCACTGTAAATGTAGATTGTTGAATTCTGGCTGGGTA
Organism: Lophius piscatorius; assembly: GCA_009660295.1. NCBI lineage: Eukaryota > Metazoa > Chordata > Actinopteri > Lophiiformes > Lophiidae > Lophius > Lophius piscatorius. The sequence continues at coordinate 1,944 of VRLP01008014.1, forward strand.
TTTTAATGAGTAAAAGCACACAGGTAATCTTCAACTATTCTGGGACTCAGTCTGAGCCCAAAGAAAATGTATTTAATGACTGGGAAAGAGGCGCAATCACAGATATTAGTTTACAAAAAAATCAAGGAGGCATTAAAGCCACACAGCAGAGTGTTTTATTTATTCCACAGTGGTCGAATGATTTTAGGAAGGGCAACTTCAAACCGAAAGCCAGCATCATACAAGGCGATGAAGTTGAAATAATGCACCCATACAGGTACCTCGGAACAGTGTTTGACTCTCACCTTCAATTTGAGTAGAGAACTGACTGCATGGTCATGAAGGGACATCGGAGGATCCACTTGTTGAAGAAGCTAAATTCCTTAGGTGTCAGTAAGACCATTTTATGTAACTTTTGACGAACTTCAATCGAGAATCTTTTAACTTTTTCAATTGTGTGTTGGTTTTATGGGTTGTCTGTGAAGTACAACATTTGTTTAGATAATGTGTTCTCCAAAATAATTGGAGTTCAGCTAAATGATCTGAGCTCGCTAATAAAAAAGCGAGTGCTCCAGAAGGAAGAGGGAATAATAAGTCAACTTGGCCATGTTCTTTAGTGGGGATTCTCAGATATGTCCCCAGGTGCAAGGAAACCTAATAGGTACGCTAATTTCTTCATTCCCTCTGCCATTAGGCTTTTGAATGCCGGCACCAGGTAAGATATGTACACTTGCTGTGACTGACAAGTTGATGCATGTTTATGTATGAATGCTGTTGTCAGTTTATGTATTTTTCTTTTTATTTATTTATACAAATTGGATCGACTGTGAAACTTAATTGCCCTTTGGGATAAATAAATATTATGATTTCTCTTTTAAACATGACATAAAACTTCGTGAATAACACGTTTTGATTGCATTTCACTGATTTTATCTATGATGACTTAAACTTGTGGGTAATCTTTGAAATCCTTCTGTTAGAAGAGATCTTGGCCTCTGCTTATTAGTAAGAAAATGTCATAGATGATATTTACGTTACTGATCTGTCAATAACATGTATACATGTATAACATGTACACCATGCAATTATATGAGTATGAATGAGAAAATAGTATATTTTTCTTTAAGTTATCAAAATGATGGACAGAGATCAAAATTGGACAGGGGAGGACACATAGCTGTGGAGGGAGTGAGACTGGCAGGTGTTCGGATCAGCTGGCCTTCAAGGATAAACTGCAGTGACAGTGCACTGTGCTTGTGTGTGTGAGTGTTTATGTGTGTGAGTGTGCAGCCTCAAGCGTATGTGCGTGTGTGCCTGCTCACACCCAGTAGAGAGGGATTGGTTTCTGGGATTGTATTTTAGAGATTTTCAGAGTGTGACACAGCTTGTTAGCAACCATGCAGAATTACACTATAAAAACATATTCTAAGTTGTTGTCTGTATAGATTCTGTTTTGGCCAACGACTCTAAGAACCAACAGTTACTGGAGGTATAAAATCCCTTACTCCCCACCAGTCAGTTGGAACTGACGAAGCCTCTTGCAGAGAGGTGAAATATTTTCAAGACAAAACAGAGGTGCAGTTCCCTTGGGTAGCTAGCCCAAACCCAGCCTCCCTTCTGTTCCTGATGTACGAATTTTTCTTGAATCTGAAACCGTTAACACTAGCTGAATCACGGCGCTTCTAGGCTGTCGTACAGTTGTTGTAACCATGATTACCGCTCGTCTCTTTACCCTCATAACTGAAGCCAGCAGAGTATATGATGATGATGACAAAACGGCCAGTTTTTGGCTTCATGCCCTTTTAGCTGTTGCTTTTAACTCATCATACATAAACACTGTCATCAGCAGTTATAAATATATTGAAATTGTTTCTTACCATTGACAAACTGCTTTGTTAGACTTTGCATCCAGAACTAAATAAAAATCCCCCAAAAGTATCGGCTTTTCTGCATTATTCCCAGTAGTTATAAACTTCACCGAAGACAAGCTTTTCATGAAGTACGTCCTTGTTTAAGCCCAGCTATTACATGAGAATTTACCTACAGAAATGCAACACATTACGTAAGCAGCGTTCAGGAACCCACTGTGTAAAACAACACCTCCGATACTGAAAAATTAAAGGCTGATACAAATTGTTGATCCAATAATCCATTAATTGATTTATTGTTACACTGGGTTTTCACTATGATATCTTGAAAGCATCATGTTAAAATGATAATTTTGACCGAACCCGAACTTGGCCATGATATGACAGAGCCCGACCTGAAAACTTACAAAATTTTACATTTTAACATAACAAACATTCTAAATAGTTATCCGAAACCAAAGCAAGTCCAAGAAACTATTGATGTAGCCAGACCAGAACCTGTTTGTTTTGTGTCCGAATCCAACTTGTCCTCTTGGTTTTATCTGTTGGCCTCTTGGGTTAATCTTTCTCTGGTAACTGCATGGAGGACATGCATTGTGTATATATTTGGTCGAAGTCCGACAGGTACTTATGCTAAGCTTCAGCTACAATAGGGTTGGGCGATTCATTGTAAACATGAATTGCCTAACCCTGTTCTGACTAAAATCCATAAATGTTTTTTCCACTAATTCCTGTGATATCTACAAAATGTCCACAAAATATTTGTGTGTCATATTTGTTACAAAGTGGATTCAAACGGCCTGAATCAGTCGTAGGGCTATGTGTGACCCACGCGTGTCTTGAAATGTTTCTTAGCAGCAAAATTAAAAAGCTATTGAGCTTTAGTGTTCCGGATATTGCGCCGCCTCATGAGTTCAAACTTAACTGGCAGACACATGTGGATATATTTGCAACCAAAAGGTTTGTTGTGAAGGCAGCATTATCCAATCAGTGTTAAATTTAATTTCTTGTTATATTTTAGCCTTCATTGTTCTCTAATTCACCAATGTTGTAGACTGAAAGGGATCTTTTATTTCTGTTTTGTTTCTGACCGGCTGTCGTCTCTCATTAGCTGCAAAAGGCACTAATGAGAGACGACAATTGAGGCTCTAATAAATTACATGGAGCTCGAAGATGCAGTTCTGCCTTCAACTCTGTCTGAAAATCTGCTTTCGTCCTCTATGGTGTTTTATTTCAAGTCTTTCTTCCCCCTCCGCCATCATTTTCCTTTGAATGCTTAACCTTAACTGATGTCGGGCAGAAGTTTTGTCCTTTCCATTGAAGTCTTTCATCTCTTTGTCAGATAATCAGTCTGTGATTGAGGTTTTCTATATTTGGCTCTATGATTCCAGTCCTTTTTCAGATTCTTCTCAGGGCTACTTGCTGAACCTTATTTCATCATGGCCACCAACCAGAATTTAGGAAATATTAACCTTAAATGATCAAATGAGTCTCTGAATGTTACACGTTCTTGATTGTCCAGCGTTTTCACCTCAAATAAGGACCAAGTAGAACAACTGCCTGCTCTAAATATGATATATTTATTTACATACACAAGTATGAGTAATGTATAAATATGATTAAATAGTAATGAAAAATATTTTGAAATTAAACAGAAGATAGGGGGATGGTGCAAGAGAGGAATAATAAAAATTTTAATTAATAAAAAAAGAGATACTTGGGATTATACTGAAAATAATAATTTAAGACTAAATTAGACCCTACAGTGAAAGCTGTGTGGACTTAGTGTTGACTTGAATGTTTTCAAATGTGTCTTGTACTTTTATATGTAAATTCATCATCATGTATCATGGCTGGGTGTCAAAGCAATCCTGAAAGATAGATTTAAAAAAAAAAAACCTGACAAAGACCAAATAATAAAAATGAGTCATGGGATCTGTACTCTATTCTCCTTGTGATTTTTGTGAAACTGATTGTTATTAATCCCCGAAAAGTCATATTTATTATGGAATCGTCACTGCCGCCGCATCAGATACTTTATGTGAATACAATAACTCAAAAACTATATCATGGCTCATTTTTAAATTTCATACCCAAAAGTCTTGAAGGGTTTTTGGGAAAGGTCTGTTTTAGAATGATTGAAACTAGGGGGCGCTTTTCTCCAAAATTGTCTACCCATAATTTCTCAACCATTGGTCTGATTAAGGCCAGATTTATTGCATGTTCATCGACTCGAAGAGATCCACCTTGTATACATTATGATCTACTCCAATAGTTTATATTTACTCACTAGGTCGAGCTTTTTTTTTTTAAACGAAGAATATAGTTTTCCGGATATAACTCAGGAGGACATTTCATGGCTCATTTTCAAATTTTATACGGACCTAGACCTTAACATTAGGAAGTACTGGGTTGATTTTGGGATAGGTCAGTTGTATAATTCTGACACTACTGGGAGCTTTATGTGCTCCCAGAAAGTTTCTGGGCCATAATTTCACAACCTTTGGTCCCTTTTAGTCCAAATTTGGTGCATATGAATCGAGTAAAGATCTATGTATCTTGTATCCAACATGATACAATACGATGGTCTTTTACTTTAATAGTTCATGTTTTACTCACTAGGGGGAGCTTTTTAAAAAACACTATTTTTCAGACATCATTTCCAAACCATTGGTTCAACTTTGTCAAAATTTGGTGTAGATGAATGGACTCAAGGGTTATCTATCATATAAATATCATATTTTACTCTTGTAGTCCATTTTTTAATCTCCTAGTGCGAGATTCTTACAAATAACACTACAGAAATAACTCAAACTATGTCATGGATCGTTCGATTTAATAACTACATAAATTTTAGTGCGGCAAGAACTGGATTGATTTTGGGATGGGTCAGTCTTATTTTTGTGAAACTAGGGGGAGCTTTAGATTCAAAAGTTTTGGGGATCCCCAACAGCATAGGTCTAGTTTTTACCTATTTCATTCTTCAACATGCAGGACACTTTAGTTGTGCCTGCGGTTGCTGTTGTTTGATAATTTGGTTATAAAATTTCTTGTTCTATTATCCTGAAATGGTTTTTAGTTGAATAAGGTGTGAGGTGTGAAATGGGTTTGATAAATGGTGTACAAATCAAACTCTTTTTTTCAGTATTGTTAATTAGATTTGAGTATAATGAGAAGAGACCCAACCAGGAATGCAAGGTAACAGCATGAAGTAGTTGTTTATCTGATTGCAAAAAGTTAATCAAACTGCCAACTATTGTCTGAAGTGTAGTCATCATCCTCTACTCTGGAGTAGACATTTACTCAAAGAATCATTGAAGAGTCCGGGCAATGTTTTTCACCTCCTGAAAACTGAAGAATAAACAGAGCAAAATACCTCTCATGAGTCACACTTGAAGAGGTTCTTTAAAATGTTAACTCAGCTCTGCTTCCTATCCATTCTGCCACAATCACGGATACCAATGGGCCTACTGTATATGCCACTGCAATCAAGAAATCAGGAAAACCCTGAGGAAAGTTTAACAGAAGTGCAGAAAGGTATCACAAGAGGCAATTCCTACAGGAAAAAGAATAACAATATGCCCATCAGTAAGACTCACTGCTCCGATTGCTAGGCTGAAGACATACACGAGAGATGTAGAGGCCAAGATAGTAAATTATCTGGTTTCCTACTGTCCAAAGAAGTTAACAGCTTTCGAAGATAGCCTGGTAGCTACTCTATGCCACTAACCTCAAGTCATGTCTGGGCGAATGCGTGACATTCCCCAGTCCTTCATGGCCAGGACGTACCTCATCATGAAGGATTACCATGAGGGTGGGACACTTTTATACTACTGGCAGATAACCTGCCTCTCACTACATGGAAGCTTCTCTTAGCAGTATGTTGAGCATTATATTATTGTTACTAATTATAACAAATAATAAAAAATAAACAGTTGTTTTCATCCTTGTAATTATTATTGTATTTAAACTTACTGTACAGTACTGTCTTACTGTATTAACCTTTGGCTGTCTGTTTAAAAGCACTTTATTTTATGCATAATTTATCATTTTCAAATTTCTATGTAATTATTATCAGTAGAATTACTCTCATTATTATCTTAACTTCACATTTTCATGTCTTAATGCCACAAACTTTTCTCTGCACCAAATTAATCTACTTAACCCTAGTTAGTACTTTTTTATTTAACCAACTTCATTTAACATTTTCTACTTCTACTGCTTTTCTGTTTGTCAGTCACTTATAAACCACATTGAATGACGTTTTTTTCTTATAGGTATATAAATAAAATTTAATTGATTGATGATTGATTGGACAATCGACTGATCACCATCATCAAGATCAGTAACTCAGTAAGCCAACTCCTTGTTCTTCCAGGGTACCCGCAGATCCTTAGAAAAGCCTTAAAACATTGTACGTAAAACAAAGCGCTCTTTGTTTATGACAATAGAGTTTTTATACATAATGTTCTTACCATTGGTTCTAGTTAGGCAAAAATTGGTGCATAATAATCGATTTAAGGATATCTATATTGTAAATATTGTATTTTACGCTCGCAGTTCATATTTTACTCACTAGGGGGAGCTTTACAAATGACACTGTTTTCCGGACATCATTTCACATTTATATTGAGGGGTTCAATCAGCAGGGGTTGCTTTTGTAACACAGGGGATCGGGGACTTTTCGGGAATATACCCTTGCTGTCGGGAACAACTTTATAAACCTAGTTGTAAGGGGGAGAATGTGCACATTTAGAAGTCAAGGGAAAAAGCTTAAACAGTGTTGTTTTCTATACTTAAGTTGCTTTCATCATGGCTGCTTTGAATTGAACATCATATGCCAATTATTTTGAAAATAGGTCTTTTAATGTCTGCTTTAAAAGCATTTATTTAAATTTTTCCTAAACATTGGTTTCTAAGTGTTTGATCAGGGGCATTAATGTGTGGTGTTTTCAAACTGAGAATGAAGGGGCAGTTAAAGTAGAATCTGTTGGTATCCAAACAATTATTTAATGAATACCCTATAAATCCTATGTCTATTTCTTGAGGTTCAGATGTATATTTTGTAGTGAAATGTCCTCCTGAATTAAATGTAATGAAAATTTAAATAATCAGAACAACTTAAGTCCTTAAAGCAATGTCTTCATCTACTCTGCAGATAGAGCCTGAAGAAGGCGCTCCACTCAACAGCCACTAGATAATCCAGCTCCCGGGGACATCTAAAAGCAGAGGTTCTGAGCTGATGTGTTCATCAGTGATAGATGTTTTGTTTTTTTGATTTATTTCAATTTGGTTCCATAGCATATTCATCCCCTACACATAAAAATTACAAGGGTATAGATTCATAAGATAAAATAACCCTTTTTTTTATCCCAAAGAGAAATTATTATTCATAGACAACAGTATGTCTCTTTTCCTTTTGTGATTATGTTTTGTGTGGCGCAAACTGTCAAATACTACATAATAGCTCCAACAATAAATACACATATTTTAAATACAATAAATATTTGTGCCTTTAAGAGCTGGACAATTCAAGCAAAATAACTGTTCATGTTATTGGTTATTCACCCCAATATACTAGTGATAATGTTGCTTTCTTTAATGTAAGAAATTGCTAACAGCCTATAGCTGCACTACTGCCACCTGCTGACTGTCATACAACATTAAACTAGGCACCAGTAAAAGCAAAAGAAAAACATTCTTAGGAGAATATATTATCTTCTTTCTTTTTTTTAAATCTTTTTTTCATAATATAATGAATATTCAAATATTTAACAATCATATTCCATCCTTAGTGTCAATTCATATTTTGTATTTTCTTCTATTTTTTCTTCTTCTAAGTAATAGAGAATATATGTCATGAAAGATAAGATAAGATAAACTTTATTGTCCCCGAAGGGCAATTTTGCCTTCAGTCGTACAGTTCTGTGCAATTACAGCAGACATAGGTACAGTATCAATAAATATAAAGAGGTAAACACTAAGTAAAATGTAATAAAATAAGGTAACAATTTTATATTAAATGAGGTGTGTGAGAACTCCATGTGGGATACCAATAGTGCACATAATATGTTAGACATATAAGGTCAAGCAGAATAATATCGAGCAGTACAGATAGAAATGTGTAGAACCATGGAGTACTGGAACATTTGAGATACACGGAGGCATAGTCAGATATTGTTGAATGTGTGAAAAACCATAGTATGTTGCCCTTACTGTATCAAATTTGCATGTCATACATTATATTGCACTTGTTTAACCTGAGTGATGAGGCTTCTGAGGTCATTAACGATAAAGCTGTTGTTAGGAGTTGGAGGTGACTTGTTTGTTTAGTAGTGAAATTAGGGTAGGGAGGAAGGACAGTTTAAACCGGTTCCTGTTGTGTTTAGGGGTTCTGTAGCGTCTAACTGATGGTAAAAGCTGGTATTCTTGGTGCAGATTGTGTGAGGGGTCATTTAAGATCTTATGGGCTTTTCTGACAACAGCTTTTTTTTTCTAAATGTTGCTCAGAGAGGGCTGTTCTATCCCAACAACCACTTTCATTGCTGTATTGACCACACTGTTTAATTTCTTAGGCTGGACTTTGAGGGTGCCATACCAAGCAGCCTTGCCAAATCTGATTAAGCTCAATAGCACAGCATTATAGAATGTGGAAAGGATCTTGGTAAACACACCAACAATCTCAGCGTGCAAAGGAAGTTAAGTCTCTGAGCCAGCCCAGCACACAGATCATCCACATGGTTGGTTCATTTCTGATTGTTGTTCAATCACACTCTTTTATTAAATTTTATTTCCCTGGGGTTGAATATCATCTCTTTTGTTTTGTTGACATTCAAAATGTGGTGATGGTTATCACACCAGTCATTTGTATATCTTGCACTCATTTGTATACAGCGTAAAGAGACCAGGCAAACTCACACAGCCCTGAGGAACACCTGTGCTGCTCTTGGAGAGGTAGCCATTGACCTTGAGCTGTTTGGACCTGTCTCAAAGGAATGAATGGAACCATTTAATGGTTCCATTCATTCCATGTAGCGGCTAATTGGCCAATGTGGCGGCCAATTAGCCGCCAATGTGGGCGGCTAAGGCAGAGTGAAGCAGAGCTGACAACTGCAAATAACACGTGCACAGGCCTTAACACCTTCGATGTTCTGGCTGAAATATGATATATTTAGCTGTAAGTCTAGATTACTTCCCAGTGTCACTAAAGGAAGTTTGACTTTTGTGTAAATAGAACCGCTGTTTGAGCTGATCTTCTGGATCCATTTTGGTACATGCTCAAATTATACTGCGTATCTCTTCTCGTTGTTATCGGCTCTGAAGGTTGCCCTTGTCTCTTTGGCTTCAGGCCAGACTCAATCAGGCTGTTTTATCTCTGATAGTAATTTGAGACGCCCCTGCTCATCACAGATTTGTGAAATGAAGCGCTGCTTTTTGCACGGTAAGCACTTAGTTCAATTTGCGCCCTGCTCTCATCTCCACTCTGAATCCCGCTGACATAATGTTAAACAGATTACTTTTTGGCTGATGTCTCTGCTCAGTGGGAAGCTCTGAAGCAGCAAAGCTGTAGCTCTTTGAAACATGAAACAGGAGCAACGACAGTGAACATGAATTTTTAAGACAAAGGGCTTCATTACTTTAACCTCCATCAATCCAGTTCCTTCAAACTTTTGAATAATGGGTAAATACCATTTATGACCTGAAAACGAATACACAATGAGAATTGCTTTATATGTTTTTGTAATTGAGCTGGCATGCCTCCATCTGTCATTTGACCTTCAGCCAATTCAAAATTCCGATTCAAGCTTTCTTCGACCTACTCGAACTACAGTGCTCCTCTGCACTCTGCACTGATCAGATCCAATCACTGGTACTGTGCTGGGAATGGCTGACGTCCGTACCCCATCCAGACTGAACCATACAGTATGTTTACTATGCTGTGTAACTACACATGTAAAAGATTCTCTTGACAACTCAACAAAACAATGACAGACAAGAAGGACTGTCATCGAAAATTGGAAAAACAACGGGCAGTAATACAATCATGACCAAAGAAAAAAAAAAGAGAATTGTAAGAGTATAGTCTTTATATTTTGAATATATCCTCATAGTTTCGTTTAAAAAAATTGTCTATTTTGTTTGATTCTTGGGATTACTTCCTTTTTCAATGTTTCCTGGCTAGTTCAGGCAGACAACTCGAGCTGCACTACTGCAGACACGCATACACATATATCATGCCTCATCCTGCTCATTGGCCGTCAAGCACATCTGTTTCCTAATTGCCGTTTTATTTAGAATGCAGCAATTTACCACATCTCCCTTGGCCTGCCTTGATGATGCTCAGCATGTATATCACTGCCTGTACTTTAAGTCCCACCACCACCACCTCGGCATCCACTCCGATAAAGTGGGTTCAGTAATATATTAATCACTCTCGCTATCAGTCTCCATGTTTAATCACTCTATGGGGAGGGATGGGGTCAGAGCCCAGACACGTTCTGCTATAATAACACTAATAGACATTTCTTACATGGGCTGTTCGACTTTACTCTCTGTACTTGTGCAAATGTCACAGTAGCATCATTTGTGTATACTTGTTTCAATGGTTGGAGTCAACAGTGTTTATTTCCACCATTTCCTTCCATCTTCAACCATGAACGAAGTAAGCACAATTTGCTGATTTGAATTTGTTTCTGCTCTAGATGACAACATGTAACTATGATATACTTGTCATCCATTTGCCATCCCAATGTCTGGAGAATCTAAACACAGTTAGGCTTTTGGGTCATAGTTTTTGTGACATGTCACAGGCCAAGTTGACATTTTTCAGCATGCGTTCATTGCTTCAGGTGTGCAAGCACCATTCTGATGTTTTTCATGTAACTCTTTTTCTGTCATTTTGCTCCTTGTTGTTCAAACTTTAATCTGTTGGGTTTGAAGTGAAACATGTACAAGTACATGTTGTAAACCATGCTATTGGAGTATTTTGTATCTCTATAGTATAGATTATATGGTTTGAAGTATATAAGGGGATATTTCAAATGATTGTCGGAAAGCTCTAGCAACCAACCGTCATTTTACTAAAGCTAAATGATTTTTACTTAAATTCTCCTCCATTTTATTCAGGAGTTGAACTTTGCCTAACCTGCATTTATTAGTAGGTTTCATTAACTTGGGTGGGTTCTTAGGTCAGTTGGCTCCAAGGATCCATTTTCTCTGTGTAATGTTTCATTGGTTGAGGTGAAGATGATCCACTAGGACTGGGATAGTCTCCTATTTAGTTATTCACCCATGGGGTGATTGGGCTTAGGAACCCCTTCCCCATTGTTGATATTAGGATGTTCAAACAGGACTTTGAAAGTCTCCTGTAAACCAGGTTATCCACAAATGCCTTTGGGTTGGGTTTAGATACTCATCTACCACTTCCACTCAAGATACGAGCAATATTTCTGAATGATATGAAGAATAGATGTACATACATCTGAATAGTTATTTGTTTTTTCATGATATTTCATTTAATTTCATAACTTTTAATAGCGTTCTGTGTCCTTTTCTGTCACTGACACTGGACCGACGATCTGCCGGTACCGGCCTCGAAGCCTTGCGCTCTCAGGTGGTTGTGCTGCTGTCAGGCTTTCAGTGACTCACCTTGAGACAGTTCCTTTCTGTGAAGCCATCGCTCGATTTATTTATACAAACTATAGCCATGTCCATTTCTCCTGCTGTGTGTGGCTGAACAGAATCTCAGGCGCGCACAATTCAACGCATACAAACTCAGTTGATGAAATAAATTCTGGAAAATAATGAAACAGAAAAAAATGGTAGAAACACTCAATTGTTACAATCACGTAATTTAATATTTATTATGAAAATTCATATTTTTTCCTCAATCATCCGGTGACCCCTTGAAATCATCCCGTGACCCCGGTGGGGGTTGGGACCCCCAGGTTGAGAAAGGTTGTTCTAGAGCAGCGGCCCACAATAGGCGGCCCACAGTCCGCATCCCGACCGCTAGCTGCCTATCTGCGGTCCCTGAGCTGAACGTGTGACAGTTGGGGTTTACTTGGCCAGCCTAATTCCGATTAGATTCCGAAAAGATGTCTATTCGGAAAGAAAATGCTGCATGTAACCACCCCGTTTTGAATGGAAAGAACCTTTCCTAATTAGATTTCATTCCTTTGCGAGGTTGTCTAAATCCTTTCGGAAAGCATTTCCGATAGCCAGTCGCTGCATGTAAACACTGTATCGGAAAGCTTTTTGTTTGAGTTGTATCTGAGCATGCCCAGGGTCGTGACGTAATGCTCCGCTAAGTTTTTCAGCGCTGCAACGTATTTTGAATACGGCGACTTCAAAACGGTACCGGTCTGCATTGGAGAGTAATTTACTCATTGCAACTTTGAAAGAGTTTAACATATTTGGACAGTTCAAAAAGACCTCTTTGTCAAATTCTTCTTCTGGGCGCTTGCTGGCGGTCGACACCCAGCTCATCGAAGCATTATCGCCACCTTATGAACGGGAGTGTTGATCATCGGCGCATGTAAGAAAGCATTTCTGATTAGATGAGTCGATGCATGTAAACACCGGGTCATATATAAACAGGCGACCGACATTGCTGTCGGAAAGGTTTAATTCGGAGAGGAGAAAAGTGTCGGATGTAAACCGGTTTTGTCAGCACGTGTAAATAGGCTGTCATCTCCATGCCAACAATGCGCCGATGGGCTGTTTCTGGGTCACTGACACAACATCAAAAAGCAACAGAGTACTCACTCAGAGTGGCGTGGGTGTTGGGTAAGCACAAGATGCCTTTTCCCTCATTAAGCAGCAGTGTTTGAAAAAGTGTAAAATAGTTTTTCATTGCACTTTGATACCTGAGATTTTGATATATTTGTTTACCAAAGCATTCTGTGGAGGGTTTTTTTTTATTTCAGTATTTATTTTGAATTTATATCAAAATGGAAATGCATTTTATTTTATTTTAGTCTATATTTTTGTTGTTTTGAATGAAAAGGAAATTTTGCTTTGAATATAACAGTATTATGGCTTGTGGTTTGACCAACTATAATAAATGGACCTTTGACTCGTTGAAAACATTTTTTGTGGACCTTTAAGATTTGTATTCGAGTACCACTGCTCTAGAGGGTCTCTAGGGTGTGTCTTCCTGTGTTCAATACACCGCTCAATGCAACACGAGGGAAGATAAAATAATCTTGGAGCTGGACTTTAATTACTTCCGAGCTCACTCTTCTGAATTTCCTCCTCACTAATGGTTTCACCAAGAAACCCTCACCCACTGATCAAAGATGAAACAAATATGATTTCCCCCCTTTAATTGAGACACACATTTTCCACTCCTAATAAAGGGATTGAACATCTAATCTAGATCCTTCCCCGCCGACTGGCTAATTACTGTTCAACCTTAATTGCTAGTATTTTATCAATTTAATAAAAGAGCTTCCTCAAAATCCCCTTATACTGCTGTTTCTCTCCTTCACCAATTGACTGAGGCACTGATTCCACAGCTTTTACTGGTTCACTAATAAAACTCATGTTTTTGTTTTTTTCCTCTTTCAGCTTGATAACGTGGATGAACAAGCAGCTCAGATCCGCAGAGAGCTGGACGGAAGGTTACAGCTTGCTGAAAAGATTTCCAGAGTGAGAATGACACATTATCTATAACACAAAAATCTAAATGCATCATATCATATTGATGTAAAATATGATAATGTTTTAAGCTGACATGAAGCTGAAAGTGTGAGATGTATGAATCTATGTCTGGAAGCTATGGAACATGGTATTTTAAATGCCAATAACTTGTTAGATTGGATACATGTGTCGATGTTGATGTGAGCCTTTGTGTTGACAATAAAATGTTCACTCTGCAGGAGAGGAGATACCCAAAGTTCATCACTGCTGAGATGGAACCTCTTTACGTGGAGGAGCTTCGTTCATCGGTCAACCTTCTCATGGCCAACCTGGAGAGTCTGCCTGTGTCCAAAGGGGGTCCGGACTTTAAACAGAAGCTCAAACGTTCATCTATTAACAGTTCCTTCTTGGACATTGGAGATGAGGGTGACATCCTGTCCAAGTCTGATGTTGTGCTGTCCTTCACGCTGGAGGTCAGTGTCTTTTTAGATAAACGGTAGTTGTCTGAAATGTCAATGATCTCACTTGTATTTAGTTTCCCTGGAATAGTGAAGATGAAATAATGTCGATAGGTATGGAATCTTACAGCCCTCCACCTTGTATATTAGTGCTTAATTAATCCACATAATTTATAAAGTAATTTAATCACACAGTGCTTTACATTTTCTTTTTCTTTTGGCTCTTTCTTTTAGGGCCACAGCAGAGCTTGTCATTCCGCATATTTATTTGGCATTGGTTGTACGTCGGATGCCCTTCCTCTCCCCATTTATCCGGGCGTAGGCCTGGCACAAGAAGCACTCTGGCCTGTGACCCATTTGTGGCTGGGTTACAAAGTGCTTTAGATAAAAAGCAATAATTAAACAGGAGAATAAAATCACAAAACAAAAAAACATAACGAAAGAAAAATAAAACAGGCCTCCATAAAGCACATACCTCCACTAAGGCTGAACAATTCTAAATACACCGATAGGCAATACGTTTAATTCTGCCTACTATTGTGAAGGTCCCCTTACTGCCAAAACAGCTGTGATGCACTGGGTGTTATGACACATTTCTATCAAAACTGGCATACATTTTTTTAACAATTTGAATATTTCTGGTTTTTGAATTGTTGGTCAGACGAAACCACTAATTAGAAGAGTCTATTGGTGTTTGCAGATTGTGATCATGGAGGTACAGGGTCTGAAGTCTGTGGCTCCAAACAGGATAGTTTACTGTACTATGGAGGTGGAAGGAGGAGAGAAGCTACAGACAGACCAAGCTGAAGCCTCAAGACCACAGTAAGTTCCTCTTTCCACTAGGTACACACACAGTCTCTCAGTAATATTTAAAAGGGATTAAAAAATACAGACTAAACATTACAGAAATTGATTATGTTTGATTGCAACATCTTCCAGTTACTCTAAAGACTCCTGCAGTGGTAGTTTAGTGGCTGTTCAATAACTGGGACCTTTTCTTTAGGAATACCCTTGAGTGTTTTGAAATGACAATCATTTGTATCACCCTCAAACCAAAACACTTTTCTTCATGTTCATACAAAGTAATTTTTAATCCCGAAACAATGGAGGGATGGACAAAATTATCATTATGTCTGTCTGTAATCTTTTATTTCTTTTATTCAGTGCATATCTCACAAACTGTGAAATAAAACACAAATGGCCTTATTTACTAAGATCCCAATTAGCGAGTGTTAAATTGCATGTGCATTCTAATAAATGACATGTTGGGTTTGGGCTTGATCTACTCAGAATAATAGCATTAATGCTGAAATTGCTGAATGTTGTTGAGTTGTAGTCTTGATGATGGATTCATCCATTGCGCAGGAGGTGGTTGCATTCTGTGGCACATGCACTAAGGCACTCGGGACCACCAGGCAGCTTGTCAGCCCTTGATCTGGCCCGATGATGGCCATCAGTGCCCTGGCAAGAGGGATGGAGCATGGGGTACTGGCATCATGCTTCAACCCATAATGTCTGGCAATTTTGTACAGCAGACAACTAATAATAATAATAATAATAATAATAATAACAATACATTACAATACATCAACAATCTGGACCTCTTTTTCTGGGCTTTCTTTGTAATACTCCTCCCGCGTGGCCCAAACAGCAGAACCGGTTCTCAGTATGCCAAACTGTTTCCGTGCGAAACGCCGTGCAGATTAGCATTTCCCTTTCAAACAAATTGAATACAGATTCATCACAAGCGCTGCAATATTTTTCAAGTTTAGTTAATCACCTAGCATTTACTAAATTAATCTATTTGTATTTTCTCCTGCCAGTATTTTGCACACTTTGGAAGAAACGGCCGAGATTGCATTTTTAATTAAAGCAAAACATACTAAATTAACATTGCATGGTACTTGCATATTTGACAGACACAATTCTCAGTGCCCATCGTTGGTAGATCAGCTTGATCATTTGTTCGCGGGTGCTGTAAAATTTGCATGCGTTTTTTACATATGCAAACCTTTAGAAAGTCAGCTCCAAAGACTTATACGCTGTTACGTAAAATGAGAAGCACAGCCAATATAAATGTATTTTCAGACCAATGGAAATGTTGACCTGATATGGACATCTGATGTCTAGTCAGTGGATTTATGTTAGCCGAATAGGACAGGAAGCCATCCCAGTAAAGATTATGGTATCTCAATGTAAAACAAAATATTGCCTTACGGTATAACCAGAGGAGGAAGACATCTGAATGTATTGACTGAGATACATTGGTACCATCTCAAAAAATTATTTCGCAAAATCCATCAAGCAGGTTTTGAGACATTTTCAGGAAAAGTGAAAATGTCACATGACGGTGTCACTATTACATATGTCTCAAACGTTCATTTGGGACCTTATTTATACAGTAGAATTTGATTATTAATTCCATTATTAAACCCAGCCATTGCATGTCGCAGGTGACCTGTGAAATTTAAACCACACTGTGGCAGAATTATTTTGGTCCCAACACAGTCTAATCAATTCAAACAAAAGCGGATATTTTTCTCTTTAGGTCTGTCCTCCAGATTGTTTTCACTACCTTATAGTTTCACTTTTTAAAATTTTTGATGCAATTCAGATGTGTAATAATAACCATCACTGTGTGGTCAAAAACGTTTGGATCAGTTGAGGCCCGAGGTGAGAGCTGCTGTCTGTGTCTGTCTTACATGTCGGATGTCTGCGACTGCTCAAAAACTGTGTGTGTGTGTGTGTGTGTGTGTGTGTGTGTGTGTGTGTGTGTGTGTGTGTGTGTGTGTGTGTGTGTGTGTGTGTGTGTGTGTGTGTGTGTGTGTGTGTGT